>SZWC01008976.1:69592-93687 GCA_023375785.1 Penium margaritaceum | reverse complement strand
TTCAGGTGTGATGCGTCCGGCTTCTTCCCTGACCAAACTTCTTGTGGTGTCATCTGTTGCTTTCCCTTCTTCTTTCCGCGCCTGCCCAGAGCAGCCACAGGAGTCAGGTTGACGAGATAGCATGCCGTTCTTGCCGCTTCTGCCCAGAACCGCGGTGGAAGCTTTGCATCGAAGAGCATGCTACGCACCATGCTCAGCAACCTTTTTGCACCACTCCGCATCCAGTTTGCACCACTCCGCAACCAGGTCGCTCCGCTCAGCAACCCATTCACACCACTCCGCCACTAGTTCGCACCACTCTGCAACCACTACCCACCACTCCGCAACCAGTTTGCACCACTACGCAACCAGTTCGCACGACTCCGCAAGAAGTTCGCACCACTTCGCATCCAGTTCGCACCACTCCCCAACCAGTTCGCACCACTCCGCAATCACATCGCATCACTCAACATCCTGTTTGCACCACTCGGAAACTAGTTCGCAGCACTCCGCAACCAGTTTACACCACTCCGCAACCAGTTTGCACCACTCCGCGACAAGTTTGCACCCCTCTGCATCCAGTTCACACCACTGCGCAACCAGTTCGCACCACTCTGCAACCAGTTTGCACCACTCGCAACCAGTTCGCACCACTTAGCAACCTGTTGGCACCACTGCGCAACCAGTTCGCACCACTCTGCAACCAGTTCGCACCACTTCGCATCCAGTTTGCATGACTCCGCAACCAGTTTGCACCACTGTGCAACCAGTTTGCAACACTCCACAACCATTTTGCACCACTCCGCAACCAGTTCGCACCACTCTGCAACCTGATCGTACCCCTCCGCAAATAGTTCGCACCACTCCGCAACCAGTTCGCACCACTCATCAACCAGTTTGCACCACTTCGCAACCAGTTCGCATGACTCCGCAAGAAGTTTGCACCACTTCGCATCCTGCTCGCACTTCTCTGCAACCAGTTCGCACCACTCTACAACCAGATGGCACCACTCAGCGACCTGTTCGCACCACTTCGAAACTAGTTCGCACCACTCCGCAACCAGTGCGCATCACTCCGTAACCAGTTTGCACCACTCCGCAACCAGTTTGCACCACTCCGCAACAAGTCCGCACCACGCCGCATCCAGTTCGCTCCACTCCGCAACCAGTTCGCACCACTCTGCAACCAGTTCGCACCACTCGCAACCAGTTTGCACCACTTAGCAACCAGTTCGCACCACTCCGCAACCAGTTCGCACCACGCCGCATCCAGTTCGCTCCACTCCGCAACCAGTTCGCACCACTCTGCAACCAGTTCGCACCACTCGCAACCAGTTTGCACCACTTAGCAACCAGTTCGCACCACTCCGCAACCAGTTTGCATCACTCCGCAACCAGTTCGCACCACTCCGCAACCAGTTTGCACCACTCCCCAACCAGTTCGCACCACTCCGTAACCATTTCGCACCACTCCGCAACCAGTTTGCACCACTCCGCAACAAGATCGCACCTCTCCGCAACCTGTTGCACCACTCCGCGACCAGTTCTTACCACTATGCAACCAGATCGCACCTCTCTGCAACCAGTTCGCACCACTCTACAACCAGTTTGCACCACTCCGCAACCAGGTCGCAACACTCCACAACCAGTTTGCACAACTCCGCAACCATTTCGCACCACTCCGCAACCTGTTCACACCACTTTTAACTAGTTCGTACCACTCCGCAACCAGATCGCACCACTTAGCAACCCTTACGCACCCCTCCGTAGCTAGTTTGCACCACTCCGCAAGGAGTTCGCACCACCCACAAACCAGTTTGCACCACTGCGCAACACGTTTGCACCATTCCGCAACCAGTTCACACCACCCCGCAACCAGTTCGTACCATTCCGCAACAAGTTTGCACCACTCCCCAACCAGTTCGTACCACTCTGCAACCAGTTTGCACCACTCCGCAACCAGTTTGCACCACTCCGCAACCAGATCGCACCACTTAGCAACCCGTTTGCATTACTCCGCAACTAGTTCGCACCACTCAGCATCCGGTTCGCAGCACTGCGCAACTTGTTTGCACCACTCCACAACCAGTTCGCACCACTGCGCAACATGTTCGCACCACTCAGCATCCAGTTGGCACCACTCCGCAACCAGTTCGCACAACTCAACAACCAGTTCGCACCACTCCGCGACCAGTTCGCACCAGTCCGTAACAAGTTCGTACCAATCCGCAACTAGTTCGCACCACTCTGCAACCAGCTCGCACCATTCCGCAACCAGTTCGCACCACTCCACAACCAGTTCGCACCACTCCGCAACCAGTTCGCGACATTCAGCATCCAGGTGGCACGACTCCACGACGACTTCGCACCACTCCGCAAGCAGTTCGCACCACTCCGCATTCCGTTCGCACCACTCCAAAACCGGTTCGCACCATTCCGCAACCAGTTTGCACCGCTCCTCAACCAGTTTGCACCACTCTGCAACCAGTTGGCAACACTCCTCAACCAGTTCGCACCACTTCGGAACCTGTTCACACCGCTCCGCACCCAGTTCGCACTTCTCGGCATCCAGAATGCACCACTCCACAACCAGTTTGCACCACTCCGCAATCAGTTTGCACAACTTTGCAACCAGTTCACACCACTCCGCAACCAGTTTGCACTACTTTGAAACCAATTCGCACCACTCTGCAACCAGTTCGCACAACTCCGCAACAAATTCGCACCACTCTGCCACTTGTTCGCACTTATCCGCAACCAGTACGCACTACTCCGCAACCAGTTCGCACCACTCCGCGACTAGTTCGCACCACTCCACATCCAGTTCGCACCACTCCGCAACCAGTTCGCACCACTCCTCAACCAATTTGAACCACTCCAAAGCCAGGTCGCACCACCGCGCAACCAGTTGTCACCATTCCGCAACCAGTTCGCAACACTCCGCAACCTGTTCGCACCACTCCGCAACTAGTTCGCACCACTCCGCAACCCGATCGCACCACTTAGCAACCCGTTCGCACCACTCCGCAACTAGTTCGCACCACTCCGCATCCAGTTCGCACCACTCCGCAACGAGTTTGCACCACTCAGCAACCAGTTTGCACCACTGTGCAACAAGTTCGCACCATTCCGAAATCAGTTGACACCACCCCACAACCAGTTCGTACCACTTGGCAACCAGCTTGCACCACTCCGCAACCAGTTTATACCACTCCGCAACCTGTTTGCACCACTCCGCAAGCTGTTTGCACCACTCCACCACCTGTTCGCACCACTCCACAAGCAGTTTGCACCACTCCGCAACCAGATCTCACTACTTAGCAACCGGTTCGCACCACTCCGAAACTAGTTCGCACCACTCAGCATCCAGTTCGCAACACTAGGGAACCAGTGCGCACCACTGCGCAACCAGTTCGCACCACTCCACAACCAGTTCGCACCACTGCGCAACAAGTTCGCACCACTCTGCATCAAGTTTGCACCACTCTGTAACCAGTTTGCACCACTCCTCGACCAATTCGCACCACTCCGCAACCAGTTTGCACCAGTCCGTAACCAGTTCGCACCACTCCGCAACCAGTTCGCACGACTCTGCAACCAGTTCACACCACTCTGCAACCAGTTTGCACCACCCCGCAACCAGTTCAAACCACTCCAAAACCAGTCGGCACCACTCCGCAACCAATTCACACCATTCCGTAGCCAGTTCGCACCACTCCGTGACCAGTTCCCACCACTTCACAACCAGTTCGCACCACTCCGCAACCAGTTCGCACCACTCCGCAGCCAATTCGCACCACTCCGCGACCAGTTCGCACCACTCCGCAACCAGTTCGCACCACTTTGCAACCAGTTTGCACCACTCCACATCCAGTTCGCACCACTCCGCAACTAGTTCGCACCACTCCGCAACTAGTTCGCACCACTCCGCAACTAGTTCGCACCACTCCGCAACTAGTTCGCACCACTCCGCAACTAGTTCGCACCACTCCGCAACTAGTTCGCACCACTCCGCAACTAGTTCGCACCACTCCGCAACTAGTTCGCACCACTCCGCAACTAGTTCGCACCACTCCGCAACTAGTTCGCACCACTCCGCAACTAGTTCGCACCACTCCGCAACTAGTTCGCACCACTCCGCAACTAGTTCGCACCACTCCGCAACTAGTTCGCACCACTCCGCAACTAGTTCGCACCACTCCGCAACTAGTTCGCACCACTCCGCAACTAGTTCGCACCACTCCGCAACTAGTTCGCACCACTCCGCAACTAGTTCGCACCACTCCGCAACTAGTTCGCACCACTCCGCAACTAGTTCGCACCACTCCGCAACTAGTTCGCACCACTCCGCAACTAGTTCGCACCACTCCGCAACTAGTTCGCACCACTCCGCAACTAGTTCGCACCACTCCGCAACTAGTTCGCACCACTCCGCATCTAGTTGGCACCACTCTGCAACCAGTTCGCACCACTCCGCAACCAGTTTGCAGCACTCGCAACCAGTTCGCACCACTTTGCAACCAGTTCGCACCACTCCGCAACCAATTACCACCACTCCGCAACCAGAACACACCACTCCGCAACCAGTTGGCACCACTCTGCAACCAGTTGGCACCACTCTGCAACCAGTCCGCACCACTCCACAACCAGTCCGCACCACTCTGCAGCCAATTCGCACCACTCCGCGACCAGTTGGCACCAGTCCGCAACCAGTTCGCAACACTTCCCAACCAGTTCGCAGCACTCCGAAACCAGTTCGCAACACTTTGCAACCTATTTGCACCACACCGGAACCAGTTCACACCGTTCCGCACCCAGTTTGCAACACTCCGCATCCAGTTCGCAATACTCCGCAACTAGTTTTCACCACTCTGCAACCAGTTTGCACAACTCTGCAACCAGTTCACACCACTCCGCAACCAGTTCGCACCACTCGAAGACCAGATCACACCACTCTGCAACCAGTTCGCACTAATCCGCAACCAGTTCGCAACAACCCGCAACCAGTTCGCACCACTCCGCAACCAGTTCGTACCACTCCGCAACTAGTTTGCACCACTCCATATCATGTTCGCACAACTCTGCAACCAGTTCGCACCACTCCGCAACTCGTTTGCACCACTAGCAACCACATCACACCACTTTGCAACCAGTTCGCACCACGCGGCAACCAGTTCGCACCACTCCGCAACCAGTTGGAATCACTCTCTAACCAGTTCGCACCACTCCGCAACCAGTTCGCACAACCCCGCAACCAGGGTGCACCACACCACAACTGGTACGCACCACTCCGCAACCAGTTGGAATCACTCTCTAACCAGTTCGCACCACTCCGCAACCAGTTCGCACAACCCCGCAACCAGGGTGCACCACACCACAACTGGTACGCACCACTCCGCAACCAGTTCGCACCACTTCCCAACCAGTTCGCACCACTTAGCAACCAATTCGCACCACTCCGCAACCAGTTCGCACAACTCTGCAACCAGTTCGCACCACTCCGCAACCAGTTCGCGCCATTGAGAAACCAGTTCACACCATTCCGTGACGAGTTGGCACCACTCCGCAACCAGTTCGCACCACTCCGCAACCTGTTCGCACCACTCCAAAACCGGTTCGCACCATTCCGCAACCAGTTTGAACCAATCCGAAACCAGTTCGAACCACTCCGCAACCAGTTCGCACCACTCCCCAATCAGTTCGCAGCACTCCGCAACCGGTTCCCAACACTCCGCAACTATTTCGCACCACTCCACATCCAGATAGCACCATTCTGCAGCTAGTTTGCACCACTCCGCAACCAGTTTGCACCACTTGCAACCAGTTGCCATGACTTTGCAACCAGTTCGCACCACTCCGCAACCAGTTCGCACCACTCCGCAACCAGTTCGCACCACTCCGCAAGCAGTCCGCACCACTCTTGACCAGTTCGCACCACTCCGCAACCAGTTCGCACCTCTCTGCAACCAGTTCGCGCCATTGAGCAACCAGTTCCCACCAATCCGTGAGGAATTCGCACCACTCCGCAACCAGTTGGCTCCACTCCGCAACCCGTTCGCATCACTCCGAAACAGGTTCACACCATTCTGCAACCAGTTTACACCACTCCGCACCTAGTTCGCACCACTCCCCAACCAGATTGCAGCACTCCGCAACCAGTTCGCAACAATCCGCAACCAGTTCGCAGCACTCCGGAACCAGTTCACACCGCTCCGCACCCAGTTTGCACAACTCCGCATCCAGTTCGCAATACTCCGCAACTAGATTGCACCACTCCGCAACCAGTTTGCACAACTCTGCAACCAGTTCACACCACTCGACAACCAATTTCCACTACTCCGCAACCAATACGCACGACTTGGAGATCAGATCGCACCACTCTGCAACCAGTTTGCACTAATCCGCAACCAGTTCGCACCACTCCGCAACCAGATGGCACCATTCCGCAACCAGTGCGCATCACTCTGCAACCAGTTTGCACCACTCAGCAACCAGTTTGCACCACTCGCAACCAGTTCGCACCACTCCGCAACCAGTTGGCATCACTCCGCAACCCGTTCGCACCACTCCGCAACCACTTCGCACCACTCCGCAACCAGATGGCACCATTCCGCAACCAGTGCGCATCACTCTGCAACCAGTTCGCACCATTCCGCAACCAGTACGCACCACTCCGCAACCAGTTGGCATCACTCCGCAACCCGTTCGCACCACTCCGCAACCACTTCGCACCACTCCGCAACCAGATGGCACCATTCCGCAACCAGTGCGCATCACTCTGCAACCAGTTCGCACCATTCCGCAACCAGTACGCACCACTCCGCAACCAGTTGGCATCACTCCGCAACCCGTTCGCACCACTCCGCAACCACTTCGCACCACTCCGCAACCAGATGGCACCATTCCGCAACCAGTGCGCATCACTCTGCAACCAGTTCGCACCATTCCGCAACCAGTACGCACCACTCCGCAACCAGTTGGCATCACTCCGCAACCCGTTCGCACCACTCCGCAACCACTTCGCACCACTCCGCAACCAGATGGCACCATTCCGCAACCAGTGCGCATCACTCTGCAACCAGTTCGCACCATTCCGCAACCAGTACGCACCACTCCGCAACCAGTTGGCATCACTCCGCAACCCGTTCGCACCACTCCGCAACCACTTCGCACCACTCCGCAACCAGATGGCACCATTCCGCAACCAGTGCGCATCACTCTGCAACCAGTTCGCACCATTCCGCAACCAGTACGCACCACTCCGCAACCAGTTGGCATCACTCCGCAACCCGTTCGCACCACTCCGCAACCACTTCGCACCACTCCGCAACCAGATGGCACCATTCCGCAACCAGTGCGCATCACTCTGCAACCAGTTCGCACCACTCCGTGACCAGTTAGCACCATTTCGCAGCAAGTTTGCACCACTCCGCAACCAGAACGCACCACTCCGCAACCAGCTGGCACCACTCCGCAACCAGTTCGCACCACTCCGTAACCAGTTCGCACCACTCTGCAACCAGTTCGCACCACTACGCAACCAATTCGCACCACTCCGCGACCAGTTCGCACCACTTAGCAACAACTTCGCAGTACTCCGCAACGAGTTCGCACCACTCCGCAGCCAGTTCTCACTATACCGCAACCATTCGCACAACTCCGCAACCATTTCGCACCACTTTGCAACCAGTTCACACCATTAGGAAACCAGTTCGCACCACTCCACAAGTAGTTCTTACCACTCCGCAACCAGTTGCCACACTTCTGCAACCAGTATGTCCTTTTCCGCAACCAGTTGGCACCACTCCGCAACCAGTTCGCACCACTCTGCAACCAGTTCGCGCCATGCAGCAACCAGTTCGCTTCACTCCGCAACGAGTTCGCACCACTCCGCAACCAGTTCACACCACTCCGAAACCCGTTTGCAACACTCCGAAACCGGTTCATACCATTCCGCAACCAGTTTGCACCACTCCGAAACCAGTTCACACCAGTCCGCAACCAGTTCGCTGCACTACGCAACCAGTTCGCAGCACTCCGCAACCAGATCGCAACATTTCCGCAACCAGTTCGCACCATTCCGGAACCAGTTTGCAGAACTCTGCAACCAGTTCGCACGACTCGGCAACCAGTTTGCATTACTCCGCAACCAATTTGCACCACTCGGCAACCAGTTCCCACAACTCAGCAACCAGTTCGCACCATTCTGCAACCAGTACGCACCACTCCGCATCTAGTTCGCACCACTCCAGATCCAGTTAGCACCACTCTGCAACCAGTTCGCAACACTTCCCAACCAGTTTGCACCACTCGCAACCAGTTCGCACCACTTTGCAACCAGTTCGCACCACTCTGCAACCAGTTCGCATCATTTCGCAACCAGTGTGCAACACTCCGCAACCAGTTGGCATCACTCCGCAACCAGTTCGCACCACTCCGCAACCAGTTTGCAAAACTCTGCAACCAGTTCGCACCACTCGGCAACCAGTTTGCATTACTCCGCAACCAATTTGCACCACTCGGCAACCAGTTCGCACAACTCCGCAACCAGTTCGCACCATTCCGCAACCAGTTCGCACCACTCCGCAACCAGTACGCACCACTCCGCATCTAGTTCGCACCACTCCAGATCCAGTTAGCACCACTCTGCAACCAGTTCGCAACACTTTGCAACCAGTTTGCACCACTCGCAACCAGTTCGCACCACTTTGCAACCAGTTCGCACCACTCTGCAACCAGTTCGCATCATTTTGCAACCAGTGCGCAACACTCCGCAACCAGTTGGCATCACTCCGCAACCCGTTCGCACCACTCCGCAACCAGTTTGCACCACTCCGCAACCAGTTCGCAGCACTCCGCAACCAGTTCGCACCACTCGGTAACCAGTTCGCACCACTCCCCAACGAGTTCGCACCACTCCGCAACCATTTTGCACCACTCCGCAACCAGTTCGCACCACTCTGCAACCTGTTCGTACCACTCTACAACCTGTTCGCACCAGTCCACAACCAGTCGCACCACTCCATAACCTGTTCGTACCACTCCGCAACCAGTTCGAACCTTCCTGTAACCAGTTCGCACCACTCCGCAACCAGTTCGCACCACTCCGTAACCAGTTCGCACCACTCCGCAACCAGTTCGAACCTTCCTGTAACCAGTTCGCACCACTCCGCAACCAGTTCGCACCACTCCGTAACCAGTTCGCACCACTCCGCAACCAGTTCGCTCCACACGGCAACCAGTTTGTACCACTCCGCAACCAGTTCGCACCACTGCGCAACCCGTTTGCACCACTGCAAAACCAGTTCGCACAACTCCACAAATAGTTCGCACCACTCCGCATCCAATTCGCACCATTCCGCAACCAGTTTGCACCACTCCGTGACCAGTTTGCACCAGTTCGCAACCAGTTCGCACCACTCCGCAACTTGTTTACACCACTCCGCAACGTGTTGGCACCACTCTGCAATCAGTTCGCATTATTCTGCAACCAGGTCGCACCATTCCTCAACCAGTTGGCACCACTCTGCAACCAGTTTGAACCACTCCGCGACCAGTACGCACCACTCCGCAACCAGTTCGCACCACTCCGCAACCAATTCGTACCACTCCGAAACCAGTTGGCACCGCTTTGCAACTAATTTACACCACTCCGCAACCAGTTCTCACCATTTAGAACCTCGATCGCACCACTCCGGAACTAGTTCGCACCACTCCGCATCCAGTTCGCACCACTCCGCAACCGTTTGCACCACTCCGCACCCAGTTGGCACCACTCCGCAACCTATTTGTACCAGTCCGCAACCAGTTCGCACCACTCTGCAACCATTTCGCACCAGTCCGCATCTAGTACGCACCACTCCGCAACCAGTTCACACCACTTGCAACCAGTTGGCACCACTTCGCAACCAGTTTGCACCATTCCGCAACCAGTTCACACCACCCCGCAACCAGTTCCCACCACTCCGCAACCAGTTCGCAAATGCGGCAACCAGTTTGCACCACTCCGCAATCAGTTTGCACCACTTCTTAACCAGTTTGCACCATTCCACAACCAGTTAGCACCACTCTGCAACCAGTTCGCACCAATCTGCAACCAGTTCGCAGCACTCCGGAACCAGATCGCACCACTCAGCAACCCGTTCGCACCACTCCGCAACCAGTTCGCACCACTTCGTAACCAGTTTGCACCACTCCGCAACCAGTTCGCACCACTCCGCAACCTGTTCGTACCACTCCGTAACCAGTTCGCACCACTCCGCAACCAGTTCGCATCACTCCGCAACCAGTTCGCACCACTCTGCAACCAGTTTGCACCACTCCGCAACGAGTTCGCACCACTTCGTAACCAGTTTGCACCACTCCGCAACCAGTTCGCACCACTCCGCAACCTGTTCGCATCACTCCGCAACTAGTTCGCACCACTCTGCAACCAGATCACACCACCCCGCAACCAGTGTGCACCAGTCTGTAACCAGTTCGCACCACTCCGCAACCAGTTCGCACCACTCCGCAACCAGTTCGCACCACTCTGCAACCAGTTTACACCAGTCGCAACCTGTTCGCACCACTTTGCAACCAGTTCGCACCACTCCACAACCAGTTTGCACCACTCCGCAACCAGTTTGCACCATTCAAAAACCAATTTGCATCACTTCGAAACCAGTTCGCACCACTCCGCAACCAGTTCGCACCACTTCACAACCAGTTCGCACCACTCGGCAAACAGTTCGCACCACTCGGCAACCAGTTCGCACCACTCCCCAACCAGTTCACACCACTCCGCAACCATTTCGCACCACTCTGCAACCAATTGGCACCAGTCCGCAACCAGATCGCACTACTCCGCAACCTGTTTGCACCAAACCGCAACCAGTTAACACCACTTCACAACCTGTTCGTACCACTTAGCAAATTGTTCGCACCACTCTGCAACCAGTTCGCACCACTCCGCAACCAGTTCGCACCACCCCATAACCAGTTCCATTCGGCAACAAGTTCACACCACTCCGCAACCAGTTTGCACTACTCCGCGACCAGTTCGGACAACTCCACAAACAGTTCGCACAACTCCGCAACAGATTCGCACCATTCCGCAACTAGTTCGCACCACTCCGTGACCAGTTTGCACCACTTTGCAACCAGTTTGCACCACTCCGCAACTAGTTCGCACCACTCCGCAAGGAATTGGCACCACTCCGCAAGGAATTGGCACCACTCCGCAAGGAATTGGCACCACTCCGCAAGGAATTGGCACCACTCCGCAACCAGTTTGCCACACTCCGGAACCAGTTCGCACCACTCGGCAACCAGTTCCCACCACTCGGCAACCAGTTCGAACCACTCCGCAACCAGTTGACACCACTCCGCAACCAGTTCGCACCACTTCGCAACCAGTTCACACCACTCTGGACCCAGTTGGCGTCACTTCGCAAGTGGTTCACAACATTCCGGAACCAAGTCACACCACCCCCCAACACGTTTTCACCACTATGCAACCGATTTGCACCACTCCGCAACCAGTTTGCACCACTCTGCAACCAGTTCGCACCACTTCATGACCAGCTTGCACCACTCCACAACCAGTTTGCACCACTCCGCAACCAGTTCGCATCACTCAGCAACCAGTTTGCACAAATCCGCAACCAAATCACACCACTCAGCAACCCGTTCGCACCACTGCGCAACTAGTTCGCACCGCTTCTCAACCAGTTCCTTCGACTCCGCAACCTGTTTGCACCACTCCGCAACCAGTTCGCACTACTCCGCAACCAGTTCGCAGCACTCGGATACCAGTTGGCACCACTCCGCAACTAGTTTGCAGCATTCCGCGACCAGTTGGCACCACTCCGCAACCAGTTCGCACCATTCCGCAACGAGTACGCAATCTCCCAACCAGGTGGTACCACTTCGCAACCAGTTCGCACATATCCGCAACCAGTTCACATCACCCCGCAACCAGTCCGCACCACTCTGCAACAAGTTTGCACCACTCCGCAAAGAGTTCGCACCACTCCGTAACCAGTTTGCACCACTTCGCAACCAGTTCGCACCACTCCGCAACCTGTTCGCATCAGTGCGCAACTAGTTCCCACCACTCCGCAACCAGATCACACCACTTTGCAACCAGTGTGCACCACTCTGTAACCAGTTCGCACCACTCTGCAATCAGTTCGCACCACTACGCAACCAGTTCGCACCACTCCGGAATCAGTTTGCACAACTCGCAACCAGTTCGCACCAATTTGCAACCAGTTCGCACCACTCCGCACCCAGTTCGCACCACTCCGCAACCTGTTCGCATCAGTGCGCAACTAGTTCGCACCACTCCGCATCCAGTTCGCACCACTCCGCAACCTGTTCGCATCAGTGCGCAACTAGTTCGCACCACTCCGCATCCAGTTCGCACCACTCCGCAACCTGTTCGCATCAGTGCGCAACTAGTTCGCACCACTCCGCATCCAGTTCGCACCACTCCGCAACCTGTTCGCATCAGTGCGCAACTAGTTCGCACCACTCCGCATCCAGTTCGCACCACTCCGCAACCTGTTCGCATCAGTGCGCAACTAGTTCGCACCACTCCGCATCCAGTTCGCACCACTCCGCAACCTGTTCGCATCAGTGCGCAACTAGTTCGCACCACTCCGCATCCAGTTCGCACCACTCCGCAACCTGTTCGCATCAGTGCGCAACTAGTTCGCACCACTCCGCATCCAGTTCGCACCACTCCGCAACCTGTTCGCATCAGTGCGCAACTAGTTCGCACCACTCCGCATCCAGTTCGCACCACTCCGCAACCTGTTCGCATCAGTGCGCAACTAGTTCGCACCACTCCGCATCCAGTTCGCACCACTCCGCAACCTGTTCGCATCAGTGCGCAACTAGTTCGCACCACTCCGCATCCAGTTCGCACCACTCCGCAACCTGTTCGCATCAGTGCGCAACTAGTTCGCACCACTCCGCATCCAGTTCGCACCACTCCGCAACCTGTTCGCATCAGTGCGCAACTAGTTCGCACCACTCCGCATCCAGTTCGCACCACTCCGCAACCTGTTCGCATCAGTGCGCAACTAGTTCGCACCACTCCGCATCCAGTTCGCACCACTCCGCAACCTGTTCGCATCAGTGCGCAACTAGTTCGCACCACTCCGCATCCAGTTCGCACCACTCCGCAACCTGTTCGCATCAGTGCGCAACTAGTTCGCACCACTCCGCATCCAGTTCGCACCACTCCGCAACCTGTTCGAACCACTCCGCAACCAGTTCGCACCACTCCGCTACCAGTTTGCACCACTCCCCGACTTCGCACCACTCACCACTCCGCAACCAGTTCGCGCTACTCCGCAACCAGTTCGTACCAATCCGCAACCTGTTTGCACCACTCCGTAACCAGTTCGCACCACTCTGGAAGCAGTTCACACCACACGGCAACCAGTTTGTACCACTCCGCAACCAGTTTGCACCACTATGCAACCCGTTTGCACCACTCCGCAACCAGTTTGCAACACTCCGCAACCAGTTTGTACCACTCCAAAACCAGTTGGCACAACTCCACGATCAGTTCGCACCACTCTGCAACCAATTCACACCATTTTGCAACCAGCTCGCACCACCTTGTGACCAGTTTGCACCAGTTCTCAACCAGTTTGTGCCACTCCACAACCAGTTCGCACCACTCCGCAACGAGTTGGCACCACTCCGCAACCAGTTCGCATTACTCTGCAACCAGTTCCCATCACTCCGCAACCAGTTTGCACCACTCCGCAACCAGTTCGCACCACTCCGCGACCTGTTCGCACCACTCCGCAACCAGTTCGCACCAATCCGCAACCAATTCGGACCACTGCGCAACCTGTTGGCACCACTTTCCAAGTAGTTCACACCACTCCGCAACCATTGCACACCACCCCACAACCAGTTTGCACCACTCGCAACCAGTTCGCACCACTCCGCAACCAGTTTGCACCACTCCGCAACCAGTTTGCACCACTCCGCATCAAGTTTGCATCACTCCGCAACCAGTTTGCACCACTCTGCAACCAGTTAACACCACTGCAAAACACGTTCGCCACTTCACATCCAGTTCGCACCACTCCGCAACCTGTTCGCACCACTCCGCAACCAGTTTGAACCACTCCGCAACCAGTTCGCACCACTCTGTAACCCGTTCGCACCACTCGGCAACCAGTTGGCACCACTCCGCAACCAGTTGCACCACTCCGCAACCAGTTCGCACCACTCCAAAACCTATTCACACTACTCCGCATCCAGTTCGCACCATTCCGCAACCTGTTCGTACCACTCCGCAACCAGTTCGCACCACTCCGCAACCAGTTCGCACCACTCTGCAACCACTTCACACTACTCCACAACCAGTTCGCACCACTCCGCAACCTGTTCGCACCACTCCGCAACCAGTTCGCACCAGTCCGCAACCAGAACGCACCACTCCGCAACCAGTTTGCACCACTCTGCAACCAGTTCACACCACTCGCAACCAGTTGGCACCACTTCGCAACTAGTTCGCAATCAGTTCACCCCACCCCGCCAGCAGTTCGCACCACTCCTCAACAAGTTTGCACCACTCCACAACCAGTTTGCACCAATCCGCAACCTGTTCTCACCAGTCGTAACCATTTCGCACCACTGCGCAACCAGTTCGCACCACTTCCCAACCAGTTCGCACCACTCCACAACCAGTTCCCACCACTCCGCAACCAGTTCGCACCACTCTGCAACCAAATCGCACCACTCCACAACCACATTGCACCACTTGTAACCCGTTTGCACCACTCCGCAACTAGTTCGCACCGCTCCGCAAGCAGTTCCTACAACTCCACAACCAGGTTGCACCACTTGGCAACCAGTTTGTACCACTCCGCAGCAAGTTCGTACCAGTCCGCATCCAGTTTGCACCACTCCGCATCCAGCTCGAACCACTCCGCAACCAGTTCGCACCACTCCGCAACCAGTACGCATCACTCCGCAACCAGTTCGCACCACTGGCAACCAGTTGGTACCAGTTCGAAACCAGTTCGCACATTTCCGCAACAAGTTCACACCACCCCTCAACCAGTTCCCTCCACTCCGCAACCAGTTTGCACCACTCCGCAACTAGTTCGCACCACTCCGTAACCAGTTTGCACCAATCCGCATCCAGTTCTCACCGCTCCGCAAACTTCGCGCACAACTCCGCATATAGTTCGCACCACTCCGCAACCAGATCACACCACTCCGCAACCAGATTGCACCAGTCCGTAACCATTTCGCACCACTACGCAACCAGTTCGCACCTCTTTGCAACCAGAACGCACCACTCTGCAACCAGTTGGCACCACTTTGCAACCAGTTAGCACCATTCTGCAACCAGTTCGCACCACACCGCAACCAGTTCGCACCACTCCGCAACCAGTTCTCACCACTCTGCAACCAGTTTGCACCACTCTTCAACCATTCGCACAACTCCGCAACCGTTTGCACCACTTTGCAACCAGTTTGCACCACTCAACAACCAGTTTGCAACACTCCCCAACCAGTTCGCACCACTCCGCAACCAGTTGGCACCACTCCGCAACCAGTTTGAACCACTCCGCAACCAATTGGCACCACTCCGCAACCTGTCGCACCACTCCGCAACCAGTTGGCACCACTCCGCAACCAGTTTGAACCACTCCGCAACCAATTGGCACCACTCCGCAACCTGTCGCACCACTCCGCAACCAGTTCGCACCATTGCGCGACGAGTTTGCACCACTCCGCAACCAGTTTGGACCATTCCGCAACCCATTCGCACCACTTCAAAACTGGTTCGCACCATTCCGCAACCAGTTTGCACCACTCCGAAACCAGTTCGCACCACTACGCAACCAGTTCCCACCACTCCGCAACAAGTTCGCAGCACTCCGCAACCAGTTCGCAACACCCTGCAACCAGTTCGCACCACTCCGGAACCAGTTCACACCGCTCTAAACCCAGTTCGCACCACTCTGCATCCAGTTTGCACCACTCCGCAACCAGTTTGCAGCACTCTGTACCCAGTTCGCACCACTCCGCAACCAGTTCGCACCACTCTGCAACCAGTTTGAACCACTCCGCAACCAATTGGCACCACTCCGCAACCTGTCGCACCACTCCGCAACCAGTTCGCACAACTCCGCACCCAGTTCACAGCACTTTGCAACCAGTTCGCACCACTCGCAACCAGTTCGCACCACTCCACGACCAGTTCGCACCACTCTGCAACCAGTTTGAACCACTCCGCAACCAATTGGCACCACTCCGCAACCTGTCGCACCACTCCGCAACCAGTTCGCACCACTTCGTAACCAGTTCGCACCACTCCGCAACCAGTTCGCACCACTCCGCAACCAGTTCGCACCACTCCGCAACCAGTTCGCACCACTCGAAAACCAGTTCGTACCACTCCACTACCAGTTTGCACCACTCTGCAACGAATTCGCACCAGTCCGCAACCACTTTGCACCACTTTGTGACAAGTTTGCACACTTCGTAACCAGTTCGCACCACTCCGCAACCTGCTCGCACCACTGCGCAACCAGTTTGCACCACTCTGCAACTAGTTCGCACCACCATCCAAACAGTTTGCACCACTGCGCAACAGGTTCAGACAACTCCGCAACCAGTTCGCACCACCCCACAACCAGTTCGCACCACTCCGCGACCAGTTCGCACCACTCTGCAACCAGTTAGCACCAATCCGTGACCAGTTTGCACCACTCCGCATCCAGTTAGCACAACACCACAACCAGTTCGCACAACTCTGCAACGAGGTTGCGACACTCTGCAACCAGTTTGCGCCATTCAGCAACCAGTTTGCACAACTCCGCAACCTGTTTGCACCACTCCGCAACCAGTTCCCACCACTCCGCAACCAGTTCGCACCACTCCACAACCAGTTTGCACCACTCCGCAACCAGTTTGCACCACTCCGCAACCACTACTTACCACTCCACAACCAGTTCGCAGCACGCCGTAACCAGTTCGCACCACACCGCAACCAGTTCGCAACACTCCGAAACCAGTTCGCACAACCCCGAAACCAGTTCACACCACTCCGCACCCTGTTCGCACCTCTCTGCATTCAGTTTGCACCTCTCCGCAACCCGTTTGCAGCACTCTTCAACCAGTTTGCACAACTCTGCAACCAGTTTGCACCACTCCGCAACCAGTTTTCACCATCCGCAACCAGTTCGCACCACTCGCAACCAGTTTGCACCACTCCGCAACCAACTTGCACCACTCCGCAACCTGTTCGCACCACTCCGCAACCAGTTTGCACCACTGCACAACCTGTTCGTACAACTCTTAAACCACTTCGCACCATTCCGCGACCAGTTTGCACCACTCCGCAACCAGTTTGCACCACTCCGCAACCAACTTGCACCACTCCGCAACCTGTTCGCACCACTCCGCAACCAGTTTGCACCACTGCACAACCTGTTCGTACAACTCTTAAACCACTTCGCACCATTCCGCGACCAGTTTGCACCACTCCGCAACCAGTTCATACCAGTCCGCGACCAGTTCGCACCACTCCGCAACCAGTTCGCACCATTCCGCAACTGATATGCACGACTCGCAACCAGTTGGCACCACTTCGCAACCAGTTTGCACCATTCCGCAACCAATTCAAACCACCCCACAACCAGTTCGCACCACTCTGCAACCAGTTTGCACCACTGCGCAACCAGTTCACACCACTCTGCAACCAGTTTGCACCACTCCGCAACCAGTTTGCACTATCCGCAACCTGTTCGGACCACTCCTCAACTAGTTCGCACCACTCCGCAACCACATGTCACCACTTAGCAACCCATTCCCACCACTCCACAACTAGTTCGCACCACTCCGCATCCAGTTTGCACCACTTCACAACCCGTTCGCACCACTCAGCAACTCATTTGCACCACTGCGCAACAAGTTCGCACCACTCCACATCCAGTTCGTTCCCATCCGCAACCCGTTCTACCACTCCCCAACCAGATCGCACCACTCCACGACCAGTTCGCACCACTCCCTAACCAGTTCGCACCACTTTGCAACCAGTTCACACCACTCCGCAACCCATTCGCACCATTCCACAACCAGTTCGCACCACTCCACAACCAGTTGCACCACTCTGCGACCAGTTCGCCCCACTCCTCAACCAGTTCCCACCACTCCGTAACCACTCCGCACGACTTGACAACCAGTTGGCACCACTCCGCAACCAGTTCGCACCACTCCGCAACCAGTTTGCGCCATTCCGCAACCAGTTTGCACCACTCCGCAACGCGTTCGCACCAGACCGCAACAAGTTCGCACGACTCCACGACCCGTTCGCACCACTCCGCAACCAGTTCACACCACTCCGCAACCAGTTGGCACCACTCTGCAACCAGTTCGCAACAATTTTTAACCAGTTCGCACCACTCTGGAACCAGTTCACACAACTCCGCACCCAGTTTGCCCCACTCCGCATCCAGTTCGCACCACTCTGCAACCAGTTCGCACCACTCCGCAACCAGTTTCCACACATCTGCAACCAGTTTGCACCATCAGCGACCAGTTTGCACTACTCTGCAACCAGTTCACACCACTCCGCGACCAGTTCGGACCACTCCGCAACCAGTTCGCACAACTCCGCAACCAGTTTGCACAACTCCGCATTCAGTTCCCACCAATCCGCAACCAGTTCTAACCACTCCGCAACTAGTCGGCACCACTCCGCAACCAGTTCACACCACCACCCAACCAGTTCGCACCACTCCGCAACCAGTTCACACAACTCCGCAACCAGTTCGTACGACTCCACATCCAGTTCGCACCACTCCGCAACCAGTTTGCACCACTCTCCAACCAGTTTGCACCACTCCGTCATCAGTTCGCACCACTCCGCAACCAGTAAGCACAACTCTGCAACCAGTTCGAACCACTCCCCAACGAGTTCGCAGCAGTCAGCAACCACTTCGCACACCTCCGCAACGAGTTTGCACCACTCCGCAATCAGTTCCCACCACTCCGCAGCCCGTTCGCACCACTCCGCAACGAGTTCGCAACACCGGTCAACCTGATTGCACCACTCCGGAACCAGTTCGCACCACCCCGCAACCAGTTCGCACAACTCCGTAACCAGTTCGCAGCACGCTGCAACCAGTTTGCAGCACTCCGCAACCAGTTCACACAACTCCGAAACCAGTCCACACCACTCCGCACCCAGTTCGCACCAATCCGCATTCAGTTCGCACTTCTCCGCAACCAGTTTGCAGTACTCCACAACCAGTTTGCACAACTCTGCAACCAGTTCTTACTACCCCGCAACCATTTTGCACCACTCCGCTACCAGTTCGCACCGCTCACAACCAGTTCGCACCACTTTGCAACTTGTTTGCACCACTCTGCATTCTGTTCGCACCAATCGGCAACCAGTTTGCACCACTCCACAACCTGTTTGTACGACTCTGCTACCAGTTCGCACCATTCTGCAAGGAGTTCGCACCACTCCGCAACCAGTTCGCACCAGTCTGCGACTTGTTCCCACCACTCCGCAACCACTTCGCACTATTCCGCAACCAGTATGCACGACTCGCAACCAGTTGGCACCACTTGGCAACCAGCTCGCACCATTCGCAACCAGTTCGCACCACTCTGCAACCACTTTGCACCACTCCTCAACCAGTTCGCCTCACTCCGCAACCAGTTCGCAACACTTTGTAACCAGTTGGCACCACTCCACAACAGGTTCGCACCACTCTGCAACCAGTTCGCACCACTCCGCAACCAGTTTGCACCATTCCGCAACAGGTTCGCACCACTTTGCAACCATTTCGCACCACTCCGCAACCAGTTCACACCAGTCCGCAACCAGGTTGAACCACTCCGCACCCAGTTCGCACCACTCCGCAACCAGTTCTCACCATTCCGCGACCAGTTTGCAGCACCCCGCAACTGGTTCGTACCACTCCAAAACCAGTTCGCACTACTCCGCAACAATTTTGCACCACTCCGCTACCAGTTCGCAGCACTCTGCAACCAGCTCGCATCACTCCGCAACAAGTTCGCACCACTCCGCAACCAGTGTGCACCACTCCGCAACCAGTTTGCTCTACTCTTTCCGCACTACTCGGCAGCCAGTTCATGTCAGAAGAATGGCCCTCGGGTGGAGGCAGTTCCAACGTGGCCCGACGGGTCTACTGTGCTCACGGCTGTGTTTTGTGCGGGTGGTTCTGAGAGTAAGCGTGAGCTTTCTTGTCGCCTCACGCTATGTTTCTGGGAGTTGAAGACAAATGCGAGACAGTCACTTTCTCGAAGGGGATAACGCGATTTTGCATTAGTTGTTGAACATGCACATGATCTAGGGCTAGTCTTGAGCTCTGTAAGGCACCAAACCGTGCACGATTCGGATAACCGTAGCTCCCGCAACGTCAGTCGAAGCGCAGCATCCCAAACCAGCCGCTCACTCGGCGGCGCGCACTACGTCGCCCGCTGAGGCGCCTTCACACATAAAGGACCCATCAAAACGCCATTCCGGAGGCGCAGATATCCCTATGCGCAGTGGCGGCGCCCCTCGCGCTTTTGGGGTCTGTTTCGATGAGTTAATCATCGTGTTTGGTGATGGGGATTGATGTGGGTCGAAACCAGTTCGCAGACTTCCAGTTGGAATTTTGACGAAGTCCCCGAGTAACAAACTGTACTACTGTGTTTCGGACTCCGAGCCAGGATTTTGGCTACATCCCTCAGTAACAAACTGCACTCCTGAAATCGGGTGGATCATCCACCGGACGCCTCGGCAGTCCTACCGGAGCAGAATCCCCAGATGGCATTTTGTCACTCGCTCGGGTCAATTATTCACCGGAAGTCGAACTGCGGCCGGCTCCAAGAACCGCCACGCACACCCCAACTTTGGAAGTCCATATCTCCCTCGTTACTAGTCCGATTCCAATGAAACAACTTCCTCCGGATTCAACAACTTGTCAAATTTCAGGGGCAATCCTCCATTTTAGGATCCGAGCACTTCTCAAGTCGCCAGATCCGTCGACGAGGATTTTCCTCTCTCTGGCGGCTCGTCGGCGCCTCCCGGCGCCGCACTTGGGCATGCAGAGGGGAAAGTCTTCAACATTCTCCCCCTTGTACCTGCCATGTCCGCTGCTCCTGCTTGCTCTCACTCATCTTCCGCTGCGCCCTCCAGCCCATCATAGCTGGTCATCCCAAGCCCGGCCACGCTCAATGCGTGCCGGTCGACGGGTTGCGCTTTGGTCAAGCAATCCGCAAGCATGTTGTGCGTGCTGCANCCGGCGCCGCACTTGGGCATGCAGAGGGGAAAGTCTTCAACATTCTCCCCCTTGTACCTGCCATGTCCGCTGCTCCTGCTTGCTCTCACTCATCTTCCGCTGCGCCCTCCAGCCCATCATAGCTGGTCATCCCAAGCCCGGCCACGCTCAATGCGTGCCGGTCGACGGGTTGCGCTTTGGTCAAGCAATCCGCAAGCATGTTGTGCGTGCTGCAATGCTGCAACATCACCTGCCCCTTTTCAACCATGTCCCGTGCGTAATGGTAACGCACGTCAATGTGCTTCGTCCTCCTGTGCTGTGTCGGGTTGTTGGTCAATGAGATTGAGCCGGTGTTGTCCTCTTGCACCACCGTAGGCTCCTGCTGCGGTACGCCCAGCTCCCCTAGCAACCTGCGGAGCCACACCGCCTCCTTGACCACCTCGGCCAGCGCGATGTACTCTACTTCCACTGTGGAGGTGGCGACGCAGTCTTGCTTTCTGCTGCACCACGAGACCGCTGCACCAGTGAGGAAGAACACGTAGCCGGATGTGGACTTCCACCTGTCCACATCGCCAGCGTAGTCTGCGTCCGTGTAGCAGACCAGACCCAAGGGGTCCGCCCGCCCCTTGCCTTCGAACCTCAAGCGCGCATGCCGCGTCGCCTGTAGGTAGCGGAGGATGCACTTGATTGCCTGCCAGTGTAGTGGCCCTGGATCGGTCACGTACCTGCTCACTTGGCCCACCCCGTAGGCTAGGTCTGGTCGAGTCGCCACCATGGCGTACATGAGGCTGCCCACTGCTGATTGGTAGGGCACCCCTGCCATATCCTCCCGCTCTTCTTTTGTTTGCGGCGCCATTGCCGCACTCAGTTCACAGGTCGTGGAGACTGAACTGCCAACTGGCTTGCAGTCCTCCATGCCGTACCGCTTCAGCACCTCGGCCACGTATTTGGCCTGTTCCAGCTCAAGCGTGCGTGCTCTCCGGTTCCGCGTAATGCTCACCTCGAGGTAGTACTCCAGCTCCCCCATGTCCGACATATGGAATCTGCTGCTCACCTGCTCTTTCAGCTGCTGTAGGCTCGGCAAATCCATCAAGCACACAATCAGGTCGTCCACATAGAGTGCAACGATCTAATGGAGCTGTTTGTCGCGTCGCACGTACACGCTGTGATCTGCCTCACCGCGCTTGAAGTCGAGTTGTGCCATGAAGCTGTCCATCTGTTAGTACTAGCATCTGGGCGATTGTTTTAGCCCGTACAAGGACTTCCGCAGCTTACACACCTTGCCCTCCGGCACCTCCACCCCCTCTGGCACCTCCATGTAGATCTCTTTGTCTATGATGCCGTTGAGGAAGGCCGTCTTTACGTCCATTTGGTGGAGCTCCATGTCCTTCGCGGCCGCCACCGCAAGGATCGCCCGGATGCTTGTGAACTTGGCGACGGGAGCAAACGTCTCATCGTAGTGCTCCCCCTTACGCTGTACGTAACCCTTCGCCACCAGCCGCGCCTTGTATTTGTCAACCACACCCTCCTTTGTGAACTTGGTCTTAAAGGCCCACTTTGAGGCGATGACCTTGGCATCTTTCGGCCTGTCAACCAGCTCCCACGTATCGTTTGGACGCCAGCTCCGATTTGATGCCAGCTCCGATTTGATGGCTGCGTCCCATTGATCCCTTTCAGGCCATGCAAGCACCTCTTGCACGGTAGTTGGCTCCGTTTATGCAGCCAGCATGCACCGCGTCATGCTTATCCATCGACCGGTGCTTGCGTCGAAGGCTTGCCCGCTTTTCGCTGCCTCCCGCTGCGGCACGGTAGTTTTGGTGGCGCATCGTCGCTCTCCTGCGATTCCTCCGACTCAGCACACTCTGGTGAATCATCGACCGGACGGCTCCCCAAGGATCTCTCTCGCTCTAGCGAAACATCACCCAAACGACCGGCGCGTCCGGTGGATTTTCCAATGACGCCCGATGCACACTCTGCCGGGAGTGCGCGCCTTGGCACCCTCGGTGCCTCATCCGCCGGATCCTTCCGGTGGATCTCCTCACTAGCTTGATCTTCATCAGAGTCCTCCGCATTGGCTGCCATCACTGGTGCACCTTCACGCTCTGTTGGCACATCCTCAACTTTGGCGTCCGCCGGCTCCTTCTCGTAATCAAGGAGCTGGAACCACTCTCCCGTCTTTGGAGAGTCCACCACGCCCACGTCGTTGCTGCTGATGTAGCTCTGCTGCTCGTTGAACTCGACATCTCGGCTGCGGATTACCTCCCCCTTGCGCATGTCGTAGAGCCTGTACGCCTTATTCGCGCTCTCATAGCCAAGGAAGAGATACAAATTTGCACGCGGCTCCAGCTTGCTGTCACGCCTCTGCGCAACGTGCACCACCGCGTGCACCTTGCACCTGAACACTTTCAGGTGTGCCACACTTGGCTTGCGCCCGCTCCAAACCTCCTGTGGCGTCTTCCAGCCACTCCTTCCCTTCAGCACCGCTGTAGGAGTGAGGTTGATGGTGTAGCTTGCCGTATGCACAGCTTCCACCCAGAAGCTTCGCGACAATTCCGCATCCACCAACATGTTGCGTACCATGTTCAGCAGCGTCTGGTTCGCCCGCTCCGCCACGCCATTTGACTAAGGCAAATACGGCGTAGTTTGTTGCCATTTTATGCCCTGCTCCTTCATCCAACCACTACAGCCCACGTACTCTCCGCTGTTGTCACTGTGTAGCTCTCTGACCTTCCGGTCAGTCTGCCTCTCCACCGCGGCGACATACTCCTTCAGCCGGTCCAGGACCTCGCCTTTCCGCTTCATGAAGTACACAAAGAGTTTTCTGCTGTAGTCATCAATGAAGGTGAC
>SZWC01008976.1:0-69388 GCA_023375785.1 Penium margaritaceum | reverse complement strand
GTTGTCACTGCGTAGCGCTCTGACCTTCCGGTCAGTCTGCCTCTCCACCGCGGCGACATACTCCTTCAGCCGGTCCAGGACCTCGCCTTTCCGCTTCATGAAGTACACAAAGAGTTTTCTGCTGTAGTCATCAATGAAGGTGACGAAGTAACGCACGCCGCTCTTTGACGCCGTCTTGAATGGTCCGCACACGTCGCTGTGCACGACGTCCAGCAGGTCCGAGGCTTGATTCGCGTTCTCATTGAACGGTTTGCGCCGCGCCTTGCCCAAAATGCAAGGTTCACACTTTTTGTGCTTTGCTGCATCTGTCGCCTCTTCCGCACCGTCGATGACGAGGCCGGGTACCAGCTCGCGCTTCGCCATCTCCTTCACGACTGCGAGTGAGGAATGCCCCAGTTGTCGGTGCCAGAGCTCCAGATCACCTCCCCCTCCTTTGGCCAGGTTCACGACGCGTTCCTGCAAGTCTGCTGAATCTGTCGCCGCGGGGATCACCTTGGTCTCCACGATGTAGAGGCCTCCGTTGCGCTTAGCCTCCAGCATGGGCTTGCCGCCACCGTCCTTCCGCACGATTGCCCCTCTTCTCCTGAAGAGCACCTCATACCCCTTGTCAGTCAGGCGGCTAACACTTAGAATGTCAGCCGAGCCGGGTACGTGCTGCACGTCCTTGATGACGCGCTCCACCCGCTTTCCACCAACCACCACCTCCACGTCCACGTCTCCTTGACCAACCACCGGCTCGACCTTGTCGTTTGCGACCACCATGGATTTGATGGACTTGGTGTAGTTGATGAACCCAACCTTCTTGACCTGGGTATGCTCCTTCACTCCAGAGTCAAGGCATCGCCGGTTGGCCTTCTTGAGGTAGTGGTTTTAAGTGCCGTTGAGAAGCGCCTTCTTGCCTTTGGCGTCCTTGCCGCCGGCCTTTGCCTCCTCGGTGCACTCACGGGCCCAATGGCCCTCCTTACCGTAATTCTGGCATGCGCCCTTCTTGGCGCCCTTCTTGCCGCCGCCATGTCCGCCACCTCCCTTGGCCCCGCTTCCGCCACCACGCGTTTTGGCGACGAGGGCCGATGAGGACGACGAGGACTCCCCGCAGCTCCGTCGCTGCGCCTCATTGCAGATGTACTCTGCGACCGCGCCATAAGTGAGCTTGTCCTCTGCCCATCCTCATAAGACTATAATGAGAGGACTCCAACTGTCAGGAATGGCCATGAGGAGGGCCATCGCCTGCAGTTGCATGTCAATCTTCCACCCCCCGTCGTTGCATTGTGAGGCGAGCGACTCGATCTGCTACATGGCGGTGATTACATCATCTCCCTCCTCGATTCTCACTGTCAGGAGTCGCTTCATTGGGAAGATTTTGTTCGCCACCGACTTGGATTGATGGATGGCACAGAGTTTTTGCCAAGCCTCGGCTGCCAGCTTGCAGCCCTGGAAGTAGCCCCACTACAACTCGGCCATCCTGGATACCAGCAGCATGAGCGGCTCCGTGTTCTTCTTTTCAAAGGCCTCCTTCTGCGCTTCCTTCGCGTCGCTTCGTCGAGAACTTCCGTTCCCTTCATAACCTCCAGCAGCCCCTTATGCGTGAGGTGCAGCTCGAAGTGCCACCTCCATAGCCCGTAGCAAGGACCACCTGCATACTTCTGGATGGACTTTGTCTCCTTCTGCGGCATTTGCGCAGTCTTCAACTCTGGGTTCTTAGAGCTTGACGCCGATGTCATCCTTGACAACAGTCTCGTCCGCCGTGAAAGCCGTGAGCGATGTGCAGTACCGCCGCCGCTCGGGCCTGGAGTTGTGCCTTCCGCCGAAGGGAGCCGGCAGATAGCTTCGGGCGGTGGCGCTTGGCACTAGCCTTGTGCCTCTTCACGGTCTGCTCTCCTTCTTCTGCCGCTGCCTGCTTTTGTGCTGCTCTGGCCGTCGTCATTCCCCTTACTATCTCCGCCGTTGTGCTAGCCGCTCTTGCTATGGCTGCCTCTGCGACTGCTAGTGTTGTTGTTGCTAGTTGTGCCTCTGTTGCTGCTACTACCGTTGTTGCTGCTGCCATTGCCTCTACTGCCACTGTTGCTGCCACCTCTGCTTCCGCGGCTGCTGCCGCTGCTTCTGCTTCCTTTATGATTTCCCTTATAAGCTGCTCCGCAGCTTCCTTGTCTGCCTTAGCCGCCGCCTCCCGCTCCTTTGCCAATCGGGCCTCTGTCGTCGCGGATTCCATGGCTGCCCGTTCCGCCTCAGCTGCCTCCTCCTCCCAAACATTACGCAGGCGTTCTTGCATCTGCTACAGCTGAGGGGTAGGTTGGGCGTACTCGCGGGCTTCTTCTACGTCTGCGTCCCTCCTGCTCTTATCTTCCCGGCATATCTCCGCTGCCTCTTTGGCCCAGTGTCGCACCTCCTCCTGTCTGAGACGCAGTCCCTTCCCTTGCACCACGGTCCACTGTCCTTCCGCCACCGCTGTTGCCACTATGGTGCATAGTACATTCTGGAGCGTTAGCGTCCAGCACTTCTCCATGGCCTCCATCCAGCGTCCCTCAGGCACCTGTGAGTCAGCAAGCCGCGATCTTTCCTCCTGCGGGTACTGAACACTCCACTTGGCGTAGGTGAGGTTGAGCAGGTATCCCCACCTCCACTCATCCGCCGCGGATCTTCGTCGTGGCGCCTCCGCCGATCCTGGTGCCTGGTCGTTCACATGGTACAGAATGAGGGCTCTGGCCCTCTCCTGGAGCAGATGCACGTAACGTCTTTCCGGACTACTCCGTTGGTCCCTCCGCACCCTGTTCCACCACACTCGAGCGGCTTCTAGTGATGGATCTGGCCGCTCGGTGTCCAACAGTTCCGCGACACCTGTCATGTCGCTGGCCAGCCTTGGGTTGATGCTCAGACTGTCCCGCAATGCCAAAACGAGGCGTTCTGTGCCTGCTGTCTCCAGCAGTTGCACCTGCCTTTCGTGCAGTCCAAGGGCTAGCACACCCGTTGCCGCTCCCTTCAGCACCACCTGCCACATTTTGCCGAACAGTGAATACGCGAATTCCACGCGGATCACGTCCGGAATCTCCGTCAGAAGTTGGAGCATGACGCTGCTCACGACCTCAAACAGCAAGGCTTCCTTGGGCTGCTCCCCGCTATCCCCCGAGCTTTCTTCGAGGTGCGTCCTTGCCCCTTCTATCACCGCACCTGTGCCCGGCAGAGGGCGTGCGGGTTGCCGGGTTGGGCTACCGCGCGAAGTCGGCGGCGAGTGGGAGAGCACCGTCGTCGCCGCGGAGGGAGCTGGGGCAGTCAGTACCTGGGCCCCATCTTGTGGACTTGGTGTCGATGAAGCGGCTGTTCTTGCCGCTGTTTGCGTCGCTCCTGCCGCGGGCTCCGTGCGCCTAAGGATCCGCGTGGGTGGTGTGCTTGTAGCCGGGCTCCGTCGCGATGAGCCTGTCGATCTCGCCGCAGGCGGCGTGGCTTGTGTTGGTGTTCCTTCCACGGGGCTGGCTTGGTGGGATCGCCGCTGCCGGTGTTGGGGTCCGTGTCGGGGTTGTCCCTGCGGCGGGGCTGGGCCGCGGTGAGGCCGCAGCTGCTGCTGGCGTGGCCGTCACTAGTGTCAGAGGTGTTCTTGCCGCAGGGCCACGTCGGGACACGCCTGTCGCGGCCGTGTGTGATGCTGGCTCCCTTGCCGGTGGTGTTCTTGTCGTGGGACCTGGCCGCGGTGGGTCCGCTACCCCCGCTGGTGGTGTCGGTGTCCGTGCCGGTCGGTGTCCCGCACCCGAGTTGAGAGCAGGGCGACGTAGCTGACGTCGGGAGGGCCCATCCCCCCGCGATGGAGGCGCGGTCCCCGTGCATTGGTTGCGTGCCATGTTGATGGTTCCGCGGGCGAGAGCCCAGCTGCGCGTGACCCGTCGAGTGTGTCGAGTGCTTGTGAGAGCTGAGTCTGAGGTGGGTAGGGACGGGCGGGTAGATGGTCAACGCGAAGTGAAGAGTGGAGTGAATGATCGAATGCTGGAGCTCGAAATGAGACTGAGGATGCCTGCGCCGATCAATACATCCGCTTGGCGCGGCGCGAGCCAGTCCGCCGCGAGCAGGATGTCATACGTGCGGACGTCGCAAACTTGGACAGTGTGTGCCGCATGTACATTTGCCACCTGCATGGGAAGGCCCGCGATCTGGCCGAGTGGCGCGTCAATGTCACCGGTGGAGATGGAGAAGCGGAGGCGAGTGGGCTGGATGAGGTGCCGCATGTGGAGCGAACGGACCATCCGGAGCGCGATCGTGGTGTGTGTGGCACCGGTGTCCACGATGGCCACGAACTTGCGTCCGCATATCCACACGTAACACCATGCCACGTGGACCTCGGAGGGTGCGGGCGGTCCGGGGGTAAGAGCCACGGGTGACCAGGTGCGTGAGGCACGTGCGGCAGCATCCCACGCACCAGAGTGAGTGAGGAGAATGCATCGGGACAGCAAGCGGATGCCGGTCATGCTGTCCTGTGTGCATGAGAGGCTGACGCCAAGAGGGAAAAGGGAGGGATTGTGAGTGGTGAAGAGGGCGCGGAGGCTTTCTGCGGACTCAGGGGAGTGAAGAAGGAAGTCTACCAGGGTGAGGGGATGGCGGTTGTCGAGGAGTGGGGTAGCGGGAACGTGAGGAGTGTCCAGGTCGCTTGTGGGGCAGGTCTGTGGGGTGTTGGCGGACGGTTGCGAGGTTCGCGGGAGTGCATGTCGTGGGGGAAGATGAGGTGCAATCTCCTCCAGCGTCCACCTGCGGATGGTAGGGTTGTATCGAAGAGCAAGCTGTAGTCCAGACATGGAGAAGGCTGGTAGGGTGTCCGCGAGTGCGACCTCCGCGGTCGGGTCGAGTTCATTCAGGAGTTGCAAGGCAACCTCCTGTTCTTCCTCATCAAATTCTCGCGCCACTCCCTCCCACTGCACTTCAGTGTCTGGTGGTGGTGCCAGAGCCTCAGGGATATGCTCCGCGGCATCCGGAGGCACCTGGTCAGGTTCTGGCTAGTGTTGGCACAGAAGTCGGCTCAGAGCATCCGCGTTGCGGTTGGCAACCGCAGGCTGGTACTTGATCTTCATGTTGTAGCCCTGCAGGAGGAGTGCCCACTTGGCTAGAATGCCCTCATGGTTTTGGGTGGTGAGTAGCCATTGGAGAGCCTGATGGTCCGTGAAGACCGTGAATGGCTTACCGTTCTTTATGTAGTCGCGAAAGTGTTGGATTGCCCAGAGGACAGCCAGACACTCACCTTTCACCGGTGGGTACTTCCGCTCTCCTTCAATGAGAGTACGACTGGCGTACGCAATCACCTTCTGGGTTGGTTCCTGCACTGTCTGGGACAGGATGGCACCTAGCCCATCCCGCGACCAGTCAGTGGTGATGGAGAATGGGAGATTGAAGTCGGGGAATTCGAGCATGGGAGCGGTGACTAGGCGGTGCTTGATTTCCGTCCAGGCGTCCGCGCATTCTGATGTCCAGTCAAACTGCACATCCTGGTGCGTCAACTCCTGGAGTGGCTTGATGATGCGTGCGTGGTCGCGGACAAACTTCCGGTAGAAGGAGACAAAACCTAAGAAGATTTTGACTTGTCCCGTGGAAGTGGGCTGACGCCACTCTTGCACTGCCGTAATCTTCTCAGGATGAGTCTTGATGCCATCCGCACTCATCACGAAGCCAAGGAACTCCATTTCTGTAGCTCCGATGCAGCACTTGGCTGCTTTGAGCTTGAGGTTGGCCTTCCGCAGGGCAGCAAAAACAGCGGCCAGGGAGGAGAACAACTCTTCGAATGTGTGAGCTGCAACCATGATGTCGTCAATGTAGCAGCTGACATTGGGGATGCCGCGGAGGGTGGAGTCCATAACCCGCTGAAATGTTGCGCTGGCATTGCGGAGTCCAAAGGGCATGCGCGTGAATGCGTATAGACCTTGTGGCGTCACGAATGCTGTCTTGGTAATGGAGTCCGGGTGCATGGGAACGGCATGGAAGGCAGCCTTGACGTCAAGCTTTGCGAACCATCCGCGACCCTGTTGCCGCTCCTGTATGTCGACGATCAATGGCATGGGGTATGCGTCCTCCTCGGTCACACGGTTGAGGTCGCGGAAGTCGACGCAGAATCGTTTGGACCCGTCCGGCTTCCCCACGATGACCAAGTTGGCACGCCAGGGGCTGACGATAGGGACAATTACCCCTTGCGCTTTGAGTTCCGCGAGCCCCTCCGTGATGATGTTCTCTTGCTCAGGGAGGATGCGCCGCACCTTCTATTTTGTAGGCGCGGAATCCCCCGTGGAGATGACGTGGAACGCGTCCACGGCCCCCAAATCAACTACAGACTCAACAAAGATGTCTGCAAATGCGTCCAGTAAGTCGCAGAAGTCTTGCTTTTGTGTGCGGGAGAGTCGTGAATGGAGCATGTGATCCCATCGCAGAGGTGGTGATGGCTTCGTGTCGCGGAGTGGGTAGAACTCCTCTTCCTCCTCAAGTGGAAGGCCAGTTCCGAAGACTCACTGTCCCCTATTCCACAGTCCCAGGAGGTTGGTTTGTACTCCAGGCTCGGTGGAATCTTCCGCGAGTTCCTGCCAGTCGCCGGCTGAGATCTGTTCCGCGTCAGGCACATCCGCTAGAAGGGGTTGTGACCTGTCCGTGTGGGCCTGGGAGTCCTCTGCCGCAGCGTCCAGGAGAGAAAAGGATTCGCCGCCGGTGACCGGTATGGCCACCCTGTCACCAATGGTAATGGGGCAGTACGCTTCCTCCCCGGATGCGGAGCTGAGCTGCATGATCCCCAGGGAAAAGAGGAGGTTGGACTGCCGCGGTACCATGTAGTCCATGCCCAGGAGCACATCATACGTCCGAGCTCGCGTGACTTGTATGTTCACTGGCTCATGAAGGGAGCCCACCTGCATGGGTAGGTCGTGAACCTCTCCATCCCCGTAATCCATTCCTCCGACCGAGTTGGTGAAGAGTCGGCGTGTAGGGAGGATGCGGTCTGCCCAGCCGACCACCAGTAGAACGCGGAACGCCACTGTTGTGTGGGTGGCTCCCGTATCGATGATGGCCAGGAACTTTCTTCCGCAGATCCAAATCACACAGCAGGCAACCTCGTAGTGGTTGTCGTCCCGTCGCGGTGGTTCTAAGGGCTGTGGTGCCCATCCCCACTCTCCTTCCGCAAGACTCAGTGTCAACGACGTCTCGGGTACCGCGCGACGGGTATTCTGCGTGCCGGGTGTAGGGGTGGTGCAGCTGAGGGAGATGCCCACAGCTCGGAGGCGTTGATTGGCTCTGGCAAATTCCTCCTTCAGTTGCGGTGCGATCTCGGGATGAATGCGGAGGAACTCAAAGAAGTTGACTTCCGCGATGGGGGTGGTAAAGAGGCAATGGACGGGGTCAGTGCTTTTCTACGCGACAGCTGGAGCTGTATTGGGCGTTTGCGAAGATGGGGCCGGTTGCTTTTCCATCGGGAGTAGTGGTTTGGCCTGTCGTTGTTTCTCCGGCACAGCAGTGTGATTGACAACTGCTTCCTGGAATCGCTCCTCCGCGGCCTCTGCTTTGCGCCTCAGGTCCTTCTGTACCCTGGCCGCCACCTGTAGGTCCCATCCGCGCAGGCCGAGTTCTTGGGTTCGTGCGATGAGAGTTGTCTCTTTGGTAGTGGGAGGCACCTCTGTGGTCTCGTCCTCCGCCATTGGTAGCCCCAATTTGACGTTGCGGGCTCCGCTCGCAGGGTTCGCGGATGCCTGTGGGTTGGGCAGGATACCTTGTCCGCCTGGGGTAGCTTGGGGTTGATCCGGTGCCTCTCGCCCAGCTTGCGTCTGCTGCTGATACTGCTGGGCCTGCCATGGTTGATTTTAGTACCGCTGCCACTGCTGCACCATGGGGTCCTGCTGTACGGGGTCGGTGCGCGGAGCACCCTGTCGCTTGCGCGGGCAATCTCGAGCGATATGCTCCAAACTTTGGCAGGTGTAACATGCCTTTGGCTTGGGTTGAGAGGCCTGTGTTGCAAGTGCTAGGGTGTGCGAGTCTCCGCCTTGATGCTGCCGCGTAGATCGCTGCCGCGTAGAAATAGCCGTGGCGTCCTGCACCGCATCTTGCAGGGACTGGTAGCGCTCGGGGATCATCAGACTACTGATCTCATCAGGGAGTGCGCGGATGAGATTTTGCATTAGGACCCACAGCGGCAGTCCTTCCCCTTGAGGGCTCTTTGCGTCTGATGCCCAAGTGAGGAACTGATCCAGAAACCTGCGAATGTCGGCATCCTTGCGCATGACCTCCTTCTCAATCTTCCGCAGCGCATCTTCCTTTGTCAAGTGTTTGAAGCGTTCGATAAGGGCGTTGCCAAAGTCCTCGAAAGATGGAAAAGGTGCGCGCGCGTTGTACCAGTGAGCCGCAGCCCCTTGGAGGTGAAGTTCCGCAGTGGGGAGGCAGAGATCGGGCAGGATTCGGCCGATGCTGGCATACAGGGTAATTCGTTTGAGCCAAACCCAGGGGTCCTCCTCCGGTGCACCCTTGAAGGAGTCCAGCCGAGGAAGGTTGGCGGGTTTGGAGCAAATGCATTGCAGCTGCGGAACGGTGCTGCGGTTAGTCGTCAACGCAGTTACACTTGACAGACAGAAGGCTATAGGCGGGGCCGCGGAGTACCCAGTCGGAAGAACTGGCATCTGGGGCTGCCCCGCGGGCATGGGAAGACTTGCTTGTATGGGTGGGGGAGGCATATTCCAAGAAGAGGGGGCTGGTGTGGAAGCTGTGTAGGGTGTGGAGAAGAATGATGTCCTAGGCAGCAGAACCTGAGTCCCATGTGCCGGTAACGCCGTTGTCTGGGGCACCCAGTACGTCGCGGGGTGAGTGGGGACGGCTGGTCCATTGTTGGCTGTGGGGTGTGGATTCCCTTGCAAATGCTGCGGAGGCGGGTACAAATGGCTCTGTGCAATTGGTTGTATCATTGGCAGCGGTGCCTGGAAAGCCGTTCCTGCTGGCATAGTTCCGACTATCAGCTGGTTGGGAGGCTGCTGGTAGGCGGGCATGGGTGTCTGCGGCGCCATGTTGGACAGAGGCATCTGCGGCATCATCCCCACCGGTGTTGGACCCACATGCTGTTGTTGCTGGGTCGTCCATAGTGGTGGCGTGGTCGCAGAAGGCTGTGTCGGGGGCGTCGGTTGCGCTCCTCCTCCCAAAGGCTGCTGCTGATGAATTGATGGTTGGGTCCCAGTTGGTGGGGGCTGAACCGCGTTTCCCGGGTAGGTGATCCCCCCTCCGAACTGGGACATCTGTGGCTGATGCATGATTGCTGAGGATTGCATCATCATCCCTGCCTGCATCATGGATTGCTGTGGCGGATACGCTGGCTGTTGTGGTCCTGGCACAGGCGGACGCGGCATGGCTGCCGTCTGCATAGTGCTCAAGATCACCTACTGCTGCGGCGGTGCAGTCGGTGCAGATGGGTGCAAAGGCATTCCTGCCGGCAGGGTACCCATACTCGGCTGCGGTATCTGCTGCTGTACTGGGCCAAACGCGGAAGGCTGCGGTGTTGTCCCAGCCTGTCCTCCCCCCCAGTGCTGCTGCAGCGGGTGTCTTGGTGGCTGGACCACTCCGGTTGCCTGGGACAGCGTTGCTGCTCCTGTGGAAACTGTTCCCATGGTTTGAGGAGTTTGACTTATGGGAAGTTGGTTCACCGGCGGCTGTGCGGTGCCTGATGCCTGCGCGGACATCGGCACCCCCAGCTGCGTGCCTCCCAGTGGATGCACCGGTGTGGCCATCTGTTGTTGCTGCAGGCCGGTCACAGGGGATTCCGCGGTCGGGCCCCCCAGGATTGCCCCAGTCGCCGACTGTGGCGGGTACGTGTTCTGTGACATCCCAAGGGCGGGGGCTACTATTCCCATCGGCTGCGGGTGTGTTGATGCCTGCTGCTTGCCCGAGGCTGGTGTTTCGGGGATTCTTGAATCCCCGGGGCTCAGCGGTAAGGGTTGCGGGTGTATTGATGGGATCGTGGGCTGCAAATCCGTCCCGCCAGCGATCTGCTGCTGCTACCCGCCGCGACGTCGATACACCAATCCGCGATAGGCCTCGAGTTCTCCACCACCGGAGGATACTTCCAGCAAAGGTGGTGTATTGGTGAACCACTGTGCCCCAAGCGGCGTATTCCCTTGTTCCTCCTGTCCCTGTTGGTGCTGTACCGATCCACGGCTGTCGGAGCTGTGGATGGTCTCCACCTCCACGTTTTCGCCGAGCACATCCATGATGCGGCGCCAGTGCAGCTGCTCCAATCACCCGGTCACCCGTCGGTGCTGGGCGAGCGGATCGAGGCCTGGGGAGGAGCTGTTTGGCGTACGGGACGCCACTGGTGAGGACTCCCTGCTTCCCGCGTAGGTCGCGGCCCGTCGTGGCAGGAAGCACCGCGCGGATGGCTGCTGCTGCCGTCACCTGGTGTTGTGATGCACAAAGCTGGCCGCCGACATCAATGACTGATCTGAAAGGCGCGTGCAGTTCTGCTGGCAAAGAGCAAAGAACCGTCTACGCTCACCGCACCATGACACTGATACCCCCAATTTTGCCGCGCAATGTTCCCCTTCCGCACTCTCTGGTTCCGCGCCGGGTCTGCTCCGTGTTTCAGCCATTCCGCGGTTCCGCGGTGCACCTGCTCAGTGTTCCTCCTCTACTCCTCCTGATCTTCCGCGGATTCCTCCCACCCTCCGGACTCCGCGAGTGGGTAGTGCTCCGTGGCTCACTCCTTGCCCGCACGAGAGTCTGCCATCTCGTGGCCTCTGACTCCTCTGCCCGCGGAACCCCGTTCCGTGGCCGTTCGCAAGGCCGTGACGTCGCCGGCAGCACCCTTCACCCTACTCGTGATCCTTGGTGGTGATGGTTCCTAGCGGAATCCTTGTTGGACCCAAGATCAGAAGCGGAGCGATCAGTAGGACAGACATACACTCAGAAGCGGAGATCTCGTATTCCGCAGAGGGCAGTGCCTACGCGGAGGGCACTCTTCCTGCTCCTCAGACGGGGGTGGCTCTCAGATAGGAAGCATGAGTGGAGGTGGGAACCTGATAAAAGAAATGCGTGGATCAAGAATGCATGAGGGGGCAGGCTGGATCTGAATGAGTCAGGACTTAGGTCTCTTTACTAGAAACGACACTTGTATCAAGTCAGATAATACAAGATTAGATCAAGATCAGATAACACTGGTTCCTCCACTGCACAGCCTCTTCATAACCTCCCATCCTAGCTCTCTAAGTTTCTTCCACACCCTTTCCTCTACTTCGGACTCCGCGCGGTGCGTTACGCGCACCTCGGGTCTCGTCCTCAATCACACAGCAGGAAACTGGCAGTTCGCACCATTCGGCAACAAGTTGGCTCCTCTCCACAACCAGTTCGCACCACGCCATAACCAGTTCGCACCACTGTGCAACCAATTCGCACCACTCCGCAACCAGTTCGCAACACTCCGAAACCAGTTCGCACCACTCCGCAACCAGTTCGCACGACTCTGCAACTAGTTCACATGACTCTGCAAGCAGTTTGCACCACCCCGCAACCAGTTTGCACCACTCAGCAACCAGTTCGCACCAGTCCGCAACCAGTTCGCACCACGCCACAACCAGTTTGGACCAGTCTGCAACCAATTCGCACCACTCTACAAACGGTTTGCATCACTCCACAACCAATTCGCAGCACTCCACAACCAGTTTGCACCACGCCGCAACCAGTTCGCACCACTCCGCATCCAGTTTGCACCACTCCGAAACCAGTTCGCACCACTCCGCAACAACTTCGCACCACTTTGCAACCAGTTTGCACCACTCTGCAACCAATTCGCACCACTCCGCAACTTGTTCTCACCACTCTCTAACCAGTTCACACCATTCCACAACTAGTTTGCACCACTCCGCAACCAGTTCACACCACTCCGCAACCAGTTCACACCACTCCGCAACCAGTTTGCACCACTACGCGACCAGTTCGCACCACTCCGCAACTAGTTCGTACCACTCTGCAACCAGTTCGCACCACTCGGCAACCAGTTTGCACAACTCCGCATCGAGTTCCCACCACTCCGCAACAAGTTCGCACCACTCCGCAACCAGTTCGCACCACTTCGCAACCAGTTCGCACCACTCCATAACCAGTTCGCATCACTCCGCAACCAGTCCAGTTTGCACCACTCCGCGTTCGCACCACTCCTCAACCAGTTCGCACCACTCCGCAACCAGTTCGCACCTCTCCGCAACCAGTTCGCACCACTCCGCAACCCGTTCGCACCACTCCGCAACCAGTTCGCACCACTTCGCAACCAGTTCGCACCACTCCATAACCAGTTCGCATCACTCCGCAACCAGTTTGAACCACTCCGCAACCAGTTCGCACCACTCCTCAACCAGTTCGCACCATTCCGCAACCAGTTTGCACCACTCTGCAACTAGTTCGCACCACTCCGCAACCTGTTCGTACCACCCCACAACCAGGTTGCACTGCTCCGCAACGCGTTCGCACCACTCCGTATCCCGTTCGCACCACTCATCAACCACTTTCCACCACTACGCAACCAGTTAGCACCACCCCACAACCAGGTTGCACCACTTCGCAACCAGTTCGCACAACTCTACAACCAGTTCGCACCACACCGCAACCAGTTCGCACCACTCCACAACCAGTTTGCACAACTCCGCAACCAGTTCGTACCACGCCACAACTAGTTCGCACCTCTCCGTAACCAGTTCTCACCAGTCCGCAACCAGTTAGCACCAGTCCGCAACCAGACCACACCACTCCGCAACCAGTTCGCAACATTCGGCAACCAAATCGCACCACTCTGCAACTTAATCTCATCACTCGGCAACCAGTTCCCACCACTCGGCAACCAGTTCCCACCACTCTGCAACCTGTTGGCACCACTCTGCAGCCAGTTTGCACAACTCAGCAACCAGTTCACACCACTTCGCAACCAGTTCGCACCACTCCGCAACCAGTTCGAACAATTCCGCCCACAATTCGCACAACTCCCAAACCAATTCGCACCACTCCACAACCAGTTCGCACCACCCCGCAACCAGTTCGCACCATTCCGCAACCAGTTTGCATCACTCCGCAACCAGTTCCCACAATGCCGTAACCAGTTCGCACCACTCCACAACCAGTTTGCACCACTCCGCAACCACTTCGTACCACGCCACAACCAGTTAGCATCACTCCGCAACCAGTTCGAACCACTCAACAACCGCTTTGCACCACGCTGAAACCAGATGGCGCCACTTTGCAACCAGTTCTCACCACTCCGCAACCAATTCGCACCACTCTGCAACCAGTTTGCACCACTCCACTACCAATTCACACCACTCCACAACCAGTTTGCACCACGCCGCACCCAGTTCACACCACTCCGCATCCAGTTTGCACCACTTCCCAACCCGTTCGCACCACTCTGCAACCAGTTCGCACCACTCCGCAACCGGTTCTAACTACTCCGCAACCAGTTCGCACCACTCCACAACCAGTTCGCACCACTCCGCAACCAGTTCGCACCACTCCGCAACCAGTTTGCACCACTCCGCAACCAGTTCGTACCACGCCACAACCAGTTTGCACCACTTCGCAACCAGTTCGCACCACTCCGCAACCAATTCGCACCACTCTGCAACCAGTTTGCACCACACCGCAATCAGTTTCCACTACTCCGTAAACAGTTTGCACCACGCCGCAACCAGTTCGCACCACTCCGCAACCAGTTTGCACCACTCCGCAACCAGTTCGCACCACTCCGCAACTAGTTCGCACCACTCCGCAACCAGTTCGCACCACGCCGCAACCAGTTCGCACCCCTCCACAACCGGTTCGCACAACACCGCAACCAGTTCGTACCACGCCACAACCAGTTTGCACGACTTCGCAACCAGTTCGCACCATTCCGCAACAAGTTCCCACCACTCCGCAACCAGTTTGCACCGCGCTGAAACCAGGTGGCACCACTCCGCAACCAGTTCCAACCACCCTACAACCAGTTCGCTCCACTCAACAACCACTTTGCACCATTCCACAACCAATTCGCACCACTCCACAACCAGTTTCCACCACGCCGCAACCAGTTCGCACCACTCTGCAACCAGCTTGGACCACTTCGCAACCAGTTCGCACCACTCCGCAACCAGTTCCGCCGCTCCACATGTGTTCGCACCACGATGCAACCAATTCACACCACTCTGCAACTTGTTCTCAGCACTCTCCAACCAGTTTACTCCATTCCGCAATTAGTTCGCACCACTCCGCAACCAGTTTGCACCACTCCACAACCAGTTCGCACCACTCTGCAACCAGTTGGCACCACTCCGCAACCAAATCGCACCACTCCGCAACGCGTTCGCACCACTCTGCAACTCGTTTGCACCACTCCGCAACCAGTTTGCACCACATCGCAACCAGTTTGCACCACTCCGCAACCAGTTCGCACCACTCCGCAATCTTCGAACCACTCTGCAACCAGTTCGCACCACTCCGCAACCAATTCGCACCACTCCGCAACCAGTTTGCACCACATCGCAACCAGTTTGCACCACTCCGCAACCAGTTCGCACCACTCCGCAATCTTCGAACCACTCTGCAACCAGTTCGCACCACCCTGCAACCAGATCGCACCACTCGACAACCAGTTCGCACCACTCTACAACCAGTTCGCACCACTCCGCAACCAGTTTGCACCACTCTGCAACCAGTTCGCATCACGCCCCAACCAGTTCGCAGCACTCCACAACCAGTTTGCACCACTCCGCAACCAGTTCGTACCACGCCACAACCAGTTCGCACCACTCTGCAACCAGTTCACACCAATCCGCAACCACTTCGCACCAATCCGCAACCAGTTTGCACCACTTGGCAACCAGTTCGCTCCACTCTACAACCAGTTTGCACCACTCCACAACCAATTCGCACCAGCCCACAACCAGTTTGCACCACGCCGCAACCAGTTCGCACCACTCCTTACCAAGTTTACAACACTTCGCAACCAGTTCACACCACTCCACAACCAGTTCGCACCACACCGCAACACGTTCGCACCACTCCGCATCCAGTTCGCACCACTCTGCAACCAGTTTTCACCACTCTGCAACCAGTTCACACCCCTCCGCAACCAGTTCGCACGACTCCGCAACTTGTTCGCACCATTCCGAAAGCAGTTTGCATCACTCCGCAACCAGTTCGCAACACTCCGCAACCAGTTCGGACCACTCCGCAACCAGTTCGCAGCACTCCACAACCAGTTCCCACCACTCCACAACCTGTTTGCAGCTCGCAGCAACCAGTTCAGACCACTCCGCAACCAGTTCCTTCCACGCCACAACCAGTTCGCACCACTACGCAGCCAGTTCGAACCACTCCACAACCAGTTCAAACTACTCCGCAACCAGTTTGCACCACTCTACAGCCGGTTCGCACCACTCCGCGAGCATTTCGCACCACTCCGCAACCAGTTCGCACCATTCCGCAACCAGTTCGCACCACTCTGCAGCCGGTTCGCACCACTCCGCAACCAGTTCGCACGACTCCGTCACTTGTTGGCACCATTTAGAAAACGGTTCCCACCACTCCGCAACCAGTTCGCACCACTCCGCAACCAGTTCGATCCACTCCGCAACCAGTTCGCAGCACTCCGCAACCGGTTCCCACCACTCCGCAACCTGTTCGCACCAATCTGTAACCAGTTCCTACCACGCCACAACCAGTTCGCACCACTCCGCAACCAGTTCGAACCACTCCACAACCAGTTCACACTACTCCGCAACCAGTTTGCACCACGCTGAAACCAGGAGGCATCACTCCGCAACCAGTTCCCACCACTCCGCAAGCATTCGCACCACTCCGCAACCAGTTCGCACCATTCCGAAACCAGTTCGCACCAATCGGCAACCAGTTTGCACCACTCTGCAACCAGTTCGTTCCACTCCACAACAAGTTTGCACCACTCCACAACCAATTCTCACAACTCCACAACCAATTCTCACCACTCCACAACCATTTTGCACCACGCCGAAACCAGTTCCCACCACTTCGCAACCAGTTTGCACCACTCTCCAACCAGTTCGCACCACTCCGCAGCCAGTTCGCACCACTCCGCAACCAGTTCGCATCGCTCCACACCCGGTTCGCACCAGTCCGCAACCAGATTGCACCACTCCACAACCAGTTCGCAGCACTCCGCAACCAGTTCTTACCACGCCACAACCAGTTCGCACCACTCCGAAACCAGTTCACACCACTCCACAACCATATCGCACCACTCCGCAACCAGTTCGCACCACTCCACAACCAGTTCCAACCACTCCGCAACCATTTTGTACCACGCCAAAACCAGTTTGCACCACTCCGCAACCAGTTCAGACCACTCCTCAACCAGTTCGCACCATTCTGCAACCCGTTTGCACCACTCCGCAACCAGTTAACGCCACTACGCAACTAGTTCTGCAACCAGTTCACACCACTCCGCAACGAGTTCGCACCACTCCACAACGAGTTCGCACCACTCCACAACGAGTTTGCACAACTTCACAACGAGTTCGCACCACTCCACAACGAGTTCGCACCACTCCGCAACCATTTCGCATCACTCCGCAACCAGTTCGCACCACTCTACAAGCAGTTCGTACCACTCTGCGACCAGTTCGCACCACTCCGTAACCAGTTCACACCACTCCGTAACCAGTTCACACCACTCCGTAAAACGTTCGCACCACTCCACAACAAGTTTGCACCACTCCGCAACCAGTTCGCACCACTTTGCAATCAGTTCGCACCGCTCTGCAACCAGTTCGCACCACTCCGCAACGTTCAGACCACTCCGCAACCAGTTCACACCACTCCACAACCAGTTTGCACCATTCCGCAACAAGTTCGCACCTCTCCGCAACCAGTTTGAACCACTCTGCAACCAGTTTGCACCACTCCGAAACCAGTTCGCACCACTCCGCAACCAGTTCGCACCACTCCGCAACAAGTTCGCACCTCTCCGCAACCAGTTTGAACCACTCTGCAACCAGTTTGCACCACTCCGAAACCAGTTCGCACCACTCCGCAACCAGTTCGCACCACTCCGCAAAAAGTTGGCTCCACTCCGCAGCAAGTTCGCACCACTCTGCAACCAGTTCGCACCACTCACTCCCCAACCGATTCGCACCACTCCGCAAGCAGTTGGCACCACTCCACAACCAGTTCACACCACTCCGCAACCAGTTTGCGGCACTCCGCAACCAGTTTGCACCCCTCCGCAACCAGTTCCCTCCACTCCGCAACCAGTTCGCACCACTCAGCAACCAGTTCCCACCACTCCGCAACCAGTTCGCACCACTCCCGAACCAGTTCGTATGACTCCGCAACCAGTTCGCACCACTACGCAACCAGTTTGCACAACTCCGAAACTTGTTCTCACCACTTGGCAACCAGTTCGCACCACTCGACAACCAGTCCGCTCCACTCCGCAACCAGTTCGCACCACTCTGCAACCAGTTCGCACCACTCCGCAACCAGTTCGCACCACTCCACAACCAGATCGAATTATTTCGCAACCAATTCGAACCACTCAGCAACCAGTGCGCACCATTCTGCAACAAGTTTGCAACTCCCCGCAACCAGTTCGCATCAGTCCGCAACCAGTTTGCACCACTCCAGAACCGGTTCGCATGACTCCGCAACTAGTGCGCACCATTCCGCAAGAAGTTTGCACCACTCCGCAACCAGTTCACACCACTGCACAACCAGTTTGCACAGCTCAGCAACCGGTTCGTACCACGCCACAACCAGTTCCCACCACATGGCAACCAGTTGCCACCACTCCGCAACCTGTTCGCACCACTATGAAACCTGTTCCCACCACTCCGCAACAAGTTCGTTTCACTCCGCAACCAGTTTGCACCACTTCACAACCAGATCGCCCCACTCCGCAACCTGTTCCCACTCCGCAGCCAGTTCGCACCATTCCGCAACCAGTTCGCACCATTCCGCAACCAGTTCGCACCACTCCGCAACCAGTTCGCACCACTTTGCAACCAGTTTGCACCACTCCGCGACCAGTTTGCACCACTCCGCAACCAGTTCGCACCACTCCGCAACCAGTTCGCACCACTTTGCAACCAGTTTGCACCACTCCGCGACCAGTTTGCACCACTCCGCAACCAGTTCGCACCACTCCGCAACCAGTCCACACCACTCCGAAACCAGGTTGCACCACTGCGCAACAAGTTTCCACCACTACACAACCAGTTCGCACCACTCCAAAACCAGTTCGCACCACTCCGCAACCAGTTCGCACCACTCCGCAACCAGTTTTCACTACTCCGCAACCAGTTTGCGCCACTCTGCAACCAGTTCGCACCTTTCCGCAACCGGTTCGCACCACTTCGCAACCAGTTCCCACCACTCCGCAACAAGTTTGCACCACTCCGCAACCACTTCACACCACGCTGCAACCAGTTCGCACCACTCCGCAACCAGTTCGCACCACACCGCAATCAGTTTGCACCACTCTGCAACCAGTTCGCACCACTCCACAAGCAGTTCGCACCACTCCGCAACCAGTTCGTACCACTCTGCAACCAGTTCGCACCACTCCACAAGCAGTTCGCACCACTCCGCAACCAGTTCGTACCACTCTGCAACCAGTTCGCACCACTCCACAAGCAGTTCGCACCACTCCGCAACCAGTTCGTACCACTCTGCAACCAGTTCGCACCACTCCACAAGCAGTTCGCACCACTCCGCAACCAGTTCGTACCACTCTGCAACCAGTTCGCACCACTCCACAAGCAGTTCGCACCACTCCGCAACCAGTTCGTACCACTCTGCAACCAGTTCGCACCACTCCACAAGCAGTTCGCACCACTCCGCAACCAGTTCGCACCACACAATGACCAGTTCGCACCACTCCACAACCAGTTCCCACCAGTCCGCAACAAGTTCGTACAATGCCACAACCAGTTCGCACCACTCCGCAACCAGTTTGCACCACTCCACAACCAGTTCGCACCTCTTCGCAACCAGTTTGCACCACGCTGAAACCACGTGGCACTACTCCGCAACCAATTCCCACCACTCCGCAACCAGTTGGCACCACTCCGCAACCAGTTCGCACCACTCCGCAACCAGTTCGCACCAATCCGCAACCTGTTTGCACCACTCCGCAACCAGTTCACTCCACTCCACAACCAGTTTGCACCATTGCACATCCAATTTGTACCACTCCACAACGAGTTTGCGGCACGCCGTAACCAGTTCACACCACTCCGCAACCAGTTTGCACAATTCCGCAACCAGTTTGCACCACTCCACAACCAGTTCGCACCACTTTGCAACCAGTTTGCACCACTCCGCAACCGGTTCCCACTCCTCCGCAACCTGTCAGCACCACTCCGCAACCAGTTCGCACCACTCCGGAACCAGTTCTCACCAATCTGCAACCAGTTTGCACCAATCCGCAACCAGTTCACTCAACTCCACAACGACTTTGCACCACTCCACAACAAATTCGCACCACTCCATAACCAGTGTGCGCCACGCCGCAACCAGTTCGCACCACTCCGCAACTTGTTCTCACCACTCTCCAACCAGTTTACACCATTCCGCAAGCAGTTTGCCCCATTCCGCAACCAGTGCACACCACTCCACAACCAGTTCGTGTCACTCTGCGACTAGTTCGCACCACTTCGCGACCTGTTGGCGCCACTCCGCAACCAGTTCGCACCACTCCGCAACCAGTTTGCACCACTCCACAACCAGTTCGCACCACTCTGCAACGAGTTCGCACCACTCCGCAACGAGTTCGCACCACTCCGCATCCAGTTTGCACCAGTCCGCAACCAGTTTGCACCACTCCGCAACCAGTTCGCACCACTCTGCAACGAGTTCGCACCACTCCGCAACGAGTTCGCACCACTCCGCATCCAGTTTGCACCAGTCCGCAACCAGTTTGCACCACTCCGCAACCAGTTCGCACCACTCTGCAACGAGTTCGCACCACTCCGCAACGAGTTCGCACCACTCCGCATCCAGTTTGCACCAGTCCGCAACCAGTTTGCACCACTCCGCAACCAGTTCGCACCACTCTGCAACGAGTTCGCACCACTCCGCAACGAGTTCGCACCACTCCGCATCCAGTTTGCACCAGTCCGCAACCAGTTTGCACCACTCCGCAACCAGTTCGCACCACTCTGCAACGAGTTCGCACCACTCCGCAACGAGTTCGCACCACTCCGCATCCAGTTTGCACCAGTCCGCAACCAGTTTGCACCACTCCGCAACCAGTTCGCACCACTCTGCAACGAGTTCGCACCACTCCGCAACGAGTTCGCACCACTCCGCATCCAGTTTGCACCAGTCCGCAACCAGTTTGCACCACTCCGCAACCAGTTCGCACCACTCCACAAGCAGTTCGCACCATTCTGCAACCAGTTTGCACCACTCCGCAACCAGTTCACACCAGGCCACAACCAGTTCGCACCACTCCGCAACCAGTTCGTACCACTCCACAACCAGTTCGCACCACTCCGCAACCAGTTCGCACCGCTCGGCAACCTGTTCACACCACTCCGCAACCAGTTTGCACCACGCTGAAACCAGGTGGCACAACTCCGCAACCAGTTCCCACAAATCCGCAACCAGTTCACACCACTCCACAACCAGTTCGCACGGATCAGAAAAGAGTTTGCACTCCTCCGTAACCAGTTCGCTCCACGCCACAACCAGTTTGCACCACTCTACAATCAATACGCACTTATCCACAACCAGTTTGCAACATGCCGCAACCAGTTCGCACCACTCCGCAACCAGTCTGCACCACTCCCTAACCAGGTCGCACCACTCCACAACCAGTTCGCAACTTCGCAACCAGTTTGCACGACTCCACAACCAGTTCGCACCACTCCGCGGCCAGTTCACACCGCTCTGCAACCAGTTCGCACCACTCCGCAACCAGTTTGCACCACTCCGCAACCAGTTCGCACGACTCCACAACCAGTTCGCACCACTCCGCTGCCAGATCGCACCACTCCGCAACCAGTTGGCACGACTCGGCAACTAGTTCGCACCATTCCGCAAGCAGTTTGTACCACTCTGCAACCAGTTCGCACCACTCCACAACCAGTTCGCAGCACTCCGCAACCTGTTGGCACCACTCCGCAACCAGTTCCCACCACTCCGCAGCCAGTTCGCACCACTCCGCGACCGGTTCGCACCAGTCGGCAACCAGTTTGCACCAATCCGCAACCAGTTTGCACCATTCCGCAACAGGTTCGCACCACTCCGCAACCAGTTCGCACCACTCCGCAACCAATTCGCACCACTCCGCAACCGGTTCGCACCACTCCGCAACCAGTTCGGACCACTCTGCAACCAGTTCGCACCACTTCACAACCAGTTTCCACTACTCCACATCCAGTTCACACCATTCCGAAACAAGTTCCCACCTCTCTGCAACCAGTTCGCACCACACCGCAACCAGTTCGCACCACTCCGCAACCAGTTTGTACTACTCCACAACCAGTTTGCACCATTCCAAAACCAGTTCACACCACTCCGCAACCAGTTCGCACCACTCCACAACCAGTTCGCACCACTCCGCAACCAGTTTGCACCACTCCGCAACCAGTTCGCACCACTCTGCAACCAGTTCGCACCACTCCGCAACCAGTCCGCACCACTCCGTAACCAGTTCGCACCACTCCGCAACCAGTTCGCACCACTCCGCAACCAGTTCCCACCACTCCGCAACCAGTTCGCACCACTACGCAACCAATTCGCACCACTCCGCAACCAGTTCGCACCACTCCGCAACCAGTTTGGACCACTCTGCAACCAGTTCGCACCACTTCACAACCAGTTTCCACCACTCCACAACCAGTTCACACCATTCTGCAACAAGTTACCACCTCTCTGCAACCAGTTCCCACCACTCTGCAACCCGTTTGCACCACTCCACAACGAGTTTGCACCACTCCGAAACCAGTTCACACCACTCCGCAACCAGTTCGCACCACTCCGCAGCCAGTTGGCACCAGTCTGTAACCAGTTCGCACAAGCCCGCAACCAGATCACACCACTCCGCAAGCAGTTTGCACCACTCCGCAACCAGTTCGCACCACTCCGCAACCAGTTCGCACGACTCCGCAACCAGTTCGCGCAAGTCCACAACCAGTTCGTACAACTCCACAACCAGTTTGCACCACTCCATAACCAGTTCGCACCACTCGGGGCCCAGTTCGCACCACTCGGCAACCAGTTCACACCACTCCGCAACCCGTTCGCACCACTCCACAAACAGTTCGCACCACTCTGCAACGAGTTCGCACCACTCCGCAACGAGTTCGCACCACTCTGCAACCAGTTCGCACCACTCCGCAACACGTTTGCACCACTCCGCAACCGGTTTGAACTACTAAGCAACCAATTTGCACCACTCCGCAACCAGTTCGCACCACTCCACAAGCAGTTCGCACCACTCTACAAGCAGTTCGCACCATTCTGCAACCAGTTTGCACCACTCCGCAACCAGTACACACCAGGCCACAACCAGTTCGCACCACTCCGCAACCAGTTCGTACCACTCCACAAGCAGTTCGCACCACTCCGCAACCAGTTCGCACCGCTCCGCAACCTGTTCACACCACTCCGCAACCAGTTTGCACCATGCTGAAACCAGGTGGCACAACTCCGCAACCAGTTCCCACAAATCCGCAACCAGTTCGCACCACTCCGCAACCAGTTCACACCACTCCACAACCAGTTCGCACGGATCGGAAAAGAGTTTGCACTCCTCCGTAACCAGTTCGCTCCACGCCACAACCAGTTTGCACCACTCTACAATCAATACAACTTATCAACAACCAGTTTGCAACATGCCGCAACCAGTTCGCACCACTCCGCAACCAGTCTGCACCACTCCCTAACCAGTTCGCACCACTCCACAACCAGTGCGCAACTTCGCAACCAGTTTGCACCACTCCACAACCAGTTCGCACCACTCCGCAGCCAGTTCACACCACTCTGCAACCAGTTCGCACCACTCCGCAACCAGTTCGCACCACTCCGCAACCACTTCACACCACTCCGCAACCAGTTCGGACCACTCCGCAACCAGTTCGCACCACTCCGCAACCACTTCACACCACTCCGCAACCAGTTCGGACCACTCCGCAACCAGTTCGCACCACTCCGCAACCAGTTCGCACCACTCGGAAACCAGTTTCCACCACTCCGCAACCAGTTCGCGCCATTCTGCAACAAGTTTGCACCTCTCCGCAACCAGTTCGCACCACTCCGCAACCAATTCGCACCACTTCGCAACCAGTTCGCACCACTCCAAAACCTGTTTGCACAACTCCGCAACCAGTTCGGACCACTCCGCTGCCAGATCGCACCACTCCGCAACCAGTTGGCACGACTCGGCAACTAGTTCGCACCATTCCGCAAGCAGTTTGTACCACTCTGCAACCAGTTCGCACCACTCCACAACCAGTTCGCACCACTCCACAACCTGTTGGCACCACTCCGCAACCAGTTCCCACCACTCCGCAGCCAGTTCGCACCACTCCGCGACCGGTTCGCACCAGTCGGCAACCAGTTTGCACCAATCCGCAACCAGTTTCCACCATTCCGCAACAAGTTCGCACCACTCCACAACCAGTTCGCACCACTCCGCAACCAATTCGCACCACTCCGCAACCGGTTCTCACCACTCCGCAACCAGTTCGCACCACTCCGCAACCAATTCGCACCACTCCGCAACCGGTTCTCACCACTCCGCAACCAGTTCGGACCACTCTGCAACCAGTTCGCACCACTTCACAACCAGTTTCCACTACTCCACAACCAGTTCACACCATTCTGAAACAAGTTCCCACCTCTCTGCAACCAGTTCGTACCACTCCGCACCCAGTTCGCACCACTCCGCAACCAGTTTGTACTACTCCAAAACCAGTTTGCACAACTCCAAAACCAGTTCACACCAATCCGCAACCAGTTCGCACCACTCCACAGCCAGTTCGCACCACTCCGCAACCTGTTCCCACCACTCCACAACTAGTTCGCACCACTCCGCAACCAGTTCGAACCACGCCACAACCAGTTCACACTACTCCGCAACCAGTTCGCACCACTCCGCAACCATTTTGCACCACTCCGCAACCGATTGGCACCACGCTGAAACCAGGTGGCAACACTCTGCAACCAGTTCCCACCACTCCGCAACCAGTTCGCACCACTCCGCAAGCAGTTGGCACCACTCCACAACCAGTTCAGTCCACTCCACAACCAGTTTGGACCACTCCACAACCAATGCGCACCACCCCACAACCAGTTTGCACCACGTCGCAACCAGTTTGCACCACTCCGCAACTAGTTTGCAACACTCTTTAACCAGTTCACACCACTCCACAACCAGTTCGCACCACTCCGCAACTAGTTCGCACCACTCCGCAACCAGTTCGCACCACGCCGCAACCAGTTCGCACCCCTCAACAACCGGTTCCCACAACACCGCAACCAGTTCGTACCACGCCACAACCAGTTTGCACCACTTCGCAACCAGTTCGCACCATTCCGCAACAAGTTCCCACCACTCCGCAACCAGTTTGCACCGCGCTGAAACCAGGTGGCACCACTCCGCAACCAGTTCCAACCACCGTACAACCAGTTCGCTCCACTCAACAACCACTTTGCACCATTCCACAACCAATTCGCACCACTCCACAACCAGTTTCCACCACGCCGCAACCAGTTCGCACCACTCTGCAACCAGCTTGGACCACTTCGCAACCATTTCGCACCACTCCGCAACCAGTTCCGCCGCTCCACATGTGTTCGCACCACTCCGCGACCAGTTCGCACCACTCCGCGACCAGTTCGCACCACTCCTCAAAACGTTCCCACCACTCCTCAACCAGTTCGCACCATTCCGCAACCAGTTCACACCACTCCGAAACCAGGTTGCACCACTGCGCAACAAGTTTCCACCACTACACAACCAGTTCGCACCACTCCAAAACCAGTTCGCACCACTCCGCAACCAGTTCGCACCACTCCACAACCAGTTCGCACTACTCTACAACCAGTTTGCGACACTCTGCAACCAGTTCGCACCTCTCCGCAACCGGTTCGCACCACTTCGCAACCAGTTCGCACCACTCCGCAACCACTTCACACCACGCCGCAACCAGTTCGCATCACTCCGAAACCAGTTCGCACCACACAGTGACCAGTTCGCACCACTCCGCAACCAGTTCGCACCACTCTGCAACCAGTTTGCACCACTCCACAACCAGTTGACACTACTCCGCAACCTGTTTGTACCACTCCGCAACCAGTTCACACCACTCCGCAACCAGATTGCACCACTCCGCAACCAGTTCGCACCACTTCGCAACCCGTTCGCACCACGCCGCAACCAGTTTGGAGCACTCCGCAACCAGTTCGCACCACTCCGCAACCTGTTCGCACCACTCCGAACCCAGTTTGCACCACTCCGCAACCAGTTTGCACCACTCCGCAGCCAGTTCGCACCACTCCGCAACCAGTTCGCACCAAGCCACAACCAGTTCGCACCACTCCACAACAAGTTCCCACCAGTCCGCAACAAGTTCGTACAATGCCACAACCAGTTCGCACCACTCCGCAACCAGTTTGCACCACTCCACAACCAGTTCGCACCTCTTCGCAACCAGTTTGCACCACGCTGAAACCACGTGGCACCACTCCGCAACCAATTCCGACCACTCCGCAACCAGTTGGCACCACTCCACAACCAGGTCGCACCACTCCGCAACCAATTCGCACCAATCCGCAACCTGTTTGCACCACTCCGCAACCAGTTTGCTCCACTCCACAACCAGTTTGCACCATTGCACATCCAATTCGCACCATTCCACAACGAGTTTGCGGCACGCCGTAACCAGTTCACACCACTCCGCAACCAGTTTGCACAACTCCGCAACCAGTTTGCACCACTCCACAACCAGTTCGCACCACTTTGCAACCAGTTTGCACCACTCCGCAACCGGTTCCCACTACTCCGCAACCCGTCAGCACCACTCCGCAACTAGTTCGCACCACTCCGGAACCAGTTCACACCAATCCGCAACCAGTTTGCACCACTCCGCAACCAGTTCACTCCACTCCACAACGACTATGCACCACTCCACAACAAATTCGCACCACTCCACAACCAGTGTGCACCACGCCGCAACCAGTTCGCACCACTCTGCAACCAGTTCGCACCACTCGGCAACTTGTTCTCACCACTCTCCAACCACTTTACACCATTCCGCAAGCAGTGTGCCCCATTCCGCAACCAGTGCACACCACTCCGCAACCAGTTCGTGTCACTCCGCAACTAGTTCGCACCACTTCGCGGCCTGTTGGCACCACTCCGCAACCAGTTCGCACCACTCCGCAACCAGTTCGCAGCACTCCGCAACCAGTTCGCACCACTTTGCAACCAGTTCGCACCACTCCGCAACGAGTTTGCACCACTCCGCAACCAGTTCGCACCACTTTGCAACCAGTTCGCACCATTCCGCAACCAGTTCGCACCACTTTGCAACCAGTTCGCACCACTCCGCAACGAGTTTGCACCACTCCGCAACCAGTTCGCACCACTTTGCAACCAGTTCGCACCATTCCGCAACCAGTTTGCACCACTCCGTAACCGGTTCGAACTACGAAGCAACCAATTTGCACCACTCTGCAACCAGTTCGAACCTCTCCACAACCAGTTCTCACCACTCTACAAGCAGTTCGCACCACTCTGCAACCAGTTTGCACCACTCCGCAACCAGTTCACACAAGGCCACAACCAGCTCGCACCACTCCGCACCCAGTTCGTACCACTCCACAACCAGTTCGCACCACTCCGCAACCAGTTCGTACAACTCCGCAACCAGTTCGCACAACTCCGAAACCAGTTCACACCACTCCACAACTAGTTCGCACGGATCGGAAAAGAGTTTGCACTCCTCCGTAACCAGTTCGCTCCACGCCACAACGAGTTTGCACCACTCTACAATCAATACGCACTTATCCACAACCAGTTTGCAACACGCCGCAACCAGTTCGCACCACTCCGCAACCAGTCTGCACCACTCAGCAACCAGTTCGCACCACATAACAACCAGTTCGCACCATTCTGCAACAAGTTTGCACCTCACCGCAACCAGTTCGCACCACTCCGCAACCAGTTCGCACCACTCCAAAACCTGTTCGCTTAACTCTGCAACCAGTTCGCACCAATCCGCTGCCAGATCGCACCACTCCGCAACCAGTTGGCACGACTCCGCAACTAGTTTGCACCATTCCGCAAGCAGTTTGCACCACTCTGCAACCAGTTCGCACCACTCCACAACCAGTTCGCACCACTCCGCAACCAGTTGGCACCACTCCGCAACCAGTTCCCACCACTCCGCAACCAGTTTGCACCACTCTGCAACCAGCTCGCACTACTCCACAACCAGTTTGCACTACTCCACAACCAGTTTGCACTACTCCACAACCAGTTTGCACTACTCCACAACCAGTTTGCACTACTCCACAACCAGTTTGCACTACTCCACAACCAGTTTGCACTACTCCACAACCAGTTTGCACTACTCCACAACCAGTTTGCACTACTCCACAACCAGTTTGCACTACTCCACAACCAGTTTGCACTACTCCACAACCAGTTTGCACTACTCCACAACCAGTTTGCACTACTCCACAACCAGTTTGCACTACTCCACAACCAGTTTGCACTACTCCACAACCAGTTTGCACTACTCCACAACCAGTTTGCACTACTCCACAACCAGTTTGCACTACTCCACAACCAGTTTGCACTACTCCACAACCAGTTTGCACTACTCCACAACCAGTTTGCACTACTCCACAACCAGTTTGCACTACTCCACAACCAGTTTGCACTACTCCACAACCAGTTTGCACTACTCCACAACCAGTTTGCACTACTCCACAACCAGTTTGCACTACTCCACAACCAGTTTGCACTACTCCACAACCAGTTTGCACTACTCCACAACCAGTTTGCACTACTCCACAACCAGTTTGCACTACTCCACAACCAGTTTGCACTACTCCACAACCAGTTTGCACTACTCCACAACCAGTTTGCACTACTCCACAACCAGTTTGCACTACTCCACAACCAGTTTGCACTACTCCACAACCAGTTTGCACTACTCCACAACCAGTTTGCACTACTCCACAACCAGTTTGCACTACTCCACAACCAGTTTGCACTACTCCACAACCAGTTTGCACTACTCCACAACCAGTTTGCACTACTCCACAACCAGTTTGCACTACTCCACAACCAGTTTGCACTACTCCACAACCAGTTTGCACTACTCCACAACCAGTTTGCACTACTCCACAACCAGTTTGCACTACTCCACAACCAGTTTGCACTACTCCACAACCAGTTTGCACTACTCCACAACCAGTTTGCACTACTCCACAACCAGTTTGCACTACTCCACAACCAGTTTGCACTACTCCACAACCAGTTTGCACTACTCCACAACCAGTTTGCACTACTCCACAACCAGTTTGCACTACTCCACAACCAGTTTGCACTACTCCACAACCAGTTTGCACTACTCCACAACCAGTTTGCACTACTCCACAACCAGTTTGCACTACTCCACAACCAGTTTGCACTACTCCACAACCAGTTTGCACTACTCCACAACCAGTTTGCACTACTCCACAACCAGTTTGCACTACTCCACAACCAGTTTGCACTACTCCACAACCAGTTTGCACTACTCCACAACCAGTTTGCACTACTCCACAACCAGTTTGCACTACTCCACAACCAGTTTGCACTACTCCACAACCAGTTTGCACTACTCCACAACCAGTTTGCACTACTCCACAACCAGTTTGCACTACTCCACAACCAGTTTGCACTACTCCACAACCAGTTTGCACTACTCCACAACCAGTTTGCACTACTCCACAACCAGTTTGCACTACTCCACAACCAGTTTGCACTACTCCACAACCAGTTTGCACTACTCCACAACCAGTTTGCACTACTCCACAACCAGTTTGCACTACTCCACAACCAGTTTGCACTACTCCACAACCAGTTTGCACCACGCCGCAACCAGTTCGCACCACTCCGCGACCAGTTCGCACCACTCCGCAACCAATTCCGACCACTCCGCAACCAGTTGGCACCACTCCGCAACCAGTTTGCACTACTCCGCAACCAGTTTGCACGACTTCGCAACCAGTTTGCACCACTCCGCAACCAATTCGCACCACTCCGCAACCAGTTAGGACCACTCCGCAACCAGTTCGCACCACACCGCAACCAGTTCGCACCACTCCGCAACCAGTTCGCACCACTCCGCAACCAGTGCGCACCACTCCAAAACCAGTTTGCACCACTCCAAAACCAGTTTGCACCACTTCCCAACCAGCTCGCACCACTCTGCAACCAGTTGGCACCACCCCGCAACCAAATTGCACCACCCCGCAACCAGTTCGCACCACTCCGCAACTTGTTTACACTCTGCAACCAGTTTGCACCAGTCCGCAACAAGTTCCCACCTCTCTGAAACCAGTTTGCACCACTCCGCAAGCAGTTCCGCCACTTCGCAACCAATTCGCACCCCTCCGCAACCAGTTCGCACCACTCCGCAACCAGTTCGGACCACTCTGCAACCAGTTCGCACCACTTCACAACCAGTTTCCACTGCTCCACAACCAGTTCACACCATTCCGCAACAAGTTTCCACCTCTCTGCAACGAGTTCGCACCACTTCGCAACCAGTTCGCACCACTCCGCAACCAGTTTGCACCACTCCACAACCAGTTCGCACCACTCCGCAACCAGTTCACACCACTCCACAACCAGTCCGCACCACTCCGCAACCAGTCCGCACCACTCCGCAACCAGTCCGCACCACTCCGCAACCAGTCCGCACCACTCCGCAACCAGTCCGCACCACTCCGCAACCAGTCCGCACCACTCCGCAACCAGTCCGCACCACTCCGCAACCAGTCCGCACCACTCCGCAACCAGTCCGCACCACTCCGCAACCAGTCCGCACCACTCCGCAACCAGTCCGCACCACTCCGCAACCAGTCCGCACCACTCCGCAACCAGTCCGCACCACTCCGCAACCAGTCCGCACCACTCCGCAACCAGTCCGCACCACTCCGCAACCAGTCCGCACCACTCCGCAACCAGTCCGCACCACTCCGCAACCAGTCCGCACCACTCCGCAACCAGTCCGCACCACTCCGCAACCAGTCCGCACCACTCCGCAACCAGTCCGCACCACTCCGCAACCAGTCCGCACCACTCCGCAACCAGTCCGCACCACTCCGCAACCAGTCCGCACCACTCCGCAACCAGTCCGCACCACTCCGCAACCAGTCCGCACCACTCCGCAACCAGTCCGCACCACTCCGCAACCAGTCCGCACCACTCCGCAACCAGTCCGCACCACTCCGCAACCAGTCCGCACCACTCCGCAACCAGTCCGCACCACTCCGCAACCAGTCCGCACCACTCCGCAACCAGTCCGCACCACTCCGCAACCAGTCCGCACCACTCCGCAACCAGTCCGCACCACTCCGCAACCAGTCCGCACCACTCCGCAACCAGTCCGCACCACTCCGCAACCAGTCCGCACCACTCCGCAACCAGTCCGCACCACTCCGCAACCAGTCCGCACCACTCCGCAACCAGTCCGCACCACTCCGCAACCAGTCCGCACCACTCCGCAACCAGTCCGCACCACTCCGCAACCAGTCCGCACCACTCCGCAACCAGTCCGCACCACTCCGCAACCAGTCCGCACCACTCCGCAACCAGTCCGCACCACTCCGCAACCAGTCCGCACCACTCCGCAACCAGTCCGCACCACTCCGCAACCAGTCCGCACCACTCCGCAACCAGTCCGCACCACTCCGCAACCAGTCCGCACCACTCCGCAACCAGTCCGCACCACTCCGCAACCAGTCCGCACCACTCCGCAACCAGTCCGCACCACTCCGCAACCAGTCCGCACCACTCCGCAACCAGTCCGCACCACTCCGCAACCAGTCCGCACCACTCCGCAACCAGTCCGCACCACTCCGCAACCAGTCCGCACCACTCCGCAACCAGTCCGCACCACTCCGCAACCAGTCCGCACCACTCCGCAACCAGTCCGCACCACTCCGCAACCAGTCCGCACCACTCCGCAACCAGTCCGCACCACTCCGCAACCAGTCCGCACCACTCCGCAACCAGTCCGCACCACTCCGCAACCAGTCCGCACCACTCCGCAACCAGTCCGCACCACTCCGCAACCAGTCCGCACCACTCCGCAACCAGTCCGCACCACTCCGCAACCAGTCCGCACCACTCCGCAACCAGTCCGCACCACTCCGCAACCAGTCCGCACCACTCCGCAACCAGTCCGCACCACTCCGCAACCAGTCCGCACCACTCCGCAACCAGTCCGCACCACTCCGCAACCAGTCCGCACCACTCCGCAACCAGTCCGCACCACTCCGCAACCAGTCCGCACCACTCCGCAACCAGTCCGCACCACTCCGCAACCAGTCCGCACCACTCCGCAACCAGTCCGCACCACTCCGCAACCAGTCCGCACCACTCCGCAACCAGTCCGCACCACTCCGCAACCAGTCCGCACCACTCCGCAACCAGTCCGCACCACTCCGCAACCAGTCCGCACCACTCCGCAACCAGTCCGCACCACTCCGCAACCAGTCCGCACCACTCCGCAACCAGTCCGCACCACTCCGCAACCAGTCCGCACCACTCCGCAACCAGTCCGCACCACTCCGCAACCAGTCCGCACCACTCCGCAACCAGTCCGCACCACTCCGCAACCAGTCCGCACCACTCCGCAACCAGTCCGCACCACTCCGCAACCAGTCCGCACCACTCCGCAACCAGTCCGCACCACTCCGCAACCAGTCCGCACCACTCCGCAACCAGTCCGCACCACTCCGCAACCAGTCCGCACCACTCCGCAACCAGTCCGCACCACTCCGCAACCAGTCCGCACCACTCCGCAACCAGTCCGCACCACTCCGCAACCAGTCCGCACCACTCCGCAACCAGTCCGCACCACTCCGCAACCAGTCCGCACCACTCCGCAACCAGTCCGCACCACTCCGCAACCAGTCCGCACCACTCCGCAACCAGTTTGCATGACTCCGCAACCAGTTCGCACCACGCCACAACCAGTTCGCACCACTCCGGAGCCAGTTGGCACCACTCCGCAACCAGTTCGCAGCACTCCGCAACCAGTTCGCACCAAGCCACTACCAGTTCGCACCACTCCACAACCAGTTTTCACCACGCCGCAACCAGTTCGCACCTCTCCGCAACCAGTTTGCAGCACTCGGCAACCAGTTCGCACCACTCCAAGACCAGTTCACACCACTCCGCAACCAGTTCTCACCACTCCCCAGCCAGATCGCACCACTCCGCAACCAGTTCGCACCAGTCCCGACCAGTTCACACTACTCCCCAACCAGTTCGCACTACTCCGCAACCAGTTTGCACCACTCTGCTGCCTGTTCGCACCACTCTGCAACCAAATCACACCACTCCGCAACCAGTTCCCACCACTCCGCATCCAGTTTGCACCACTCCGCAACCAGTTCGCACCACTCCACAACACGTTTGCACCACTCTGCAACCTGTTCGCACCACTCCGCAGCCAGTACGCACCACAACCCAGTTCGCACCACTTGGCTACCAGTTCACACCATTCCGCAACCAGTTCGCACCAATCCGCGACCAGTTCGCACCACTCCGCAACCAGTTTGCACCACTCCACAACCAGTTCGCACCACTCGGCAGCCAGTTCACAGCCCTCTACAACCAGGTCGCACCACTCCGCAACCAGTTCGCGCCACTCCGCAGCTAGTTCATACGACTGTGCAACCAGTTCGCACCACTCTGCAACCAGTTCACACCACTCCGCAACCAGTTCGCACCACTCCGCAACCAGTTCGCACCAATCCGCAACCAGTTGGCACCAAACCGCAACCGGTTCGCACCACTCCACAGCCAGTTCGCACCACTCCGCAACCAGTTCGCACCAATCCGCAACCAGTTGGCACCAAACCGCAACCGGTTCGCACCACTCCACAGCCAGTTCGCACCACTCCGCAACCAGTTCGTACTACGCCACAACTAGTTCGCACCACACCGCAACCAGTTCGCACCACTCCACAACCATGTGAGAACCACTCCGCAACCAGTTTGCACCATGCTTAAACCAGATGGCACCACTCCGCAACCAGTTCCTACCACTCCGCAACCAGTTTGCACCACTCCGCAACCAGTTCGCACCACTTCGCAACCAGTTCGCACCAATACGCAGCTAGTTTGCACCACTCTGCAACCAGTTGGCTCCACTCCACAACCAGTTTGCACCACTCCAAAACCAATTCACACCACTCCACAACCCGTTCGCACAACGCCGCAACCAGTTCTCACCACTCCGCAACCAGTTCGCACCGCTCCACAACTAATTGCCACCAATCCGCAACCAGTTCGCACGACTCCGCAACCAGTTCAAACCACTCCGCAACCAGGTTGCACCTCTCCGCAACCAGTTTGCACCACTCCGCAACCAGCTCGCACCACTCCGCAACCAGTTCGCACCACTCCGCAACCAGTTTGCAGCACTCCGGAACCAGTTCGCACCACTCCACAACCAGTTCGCACCACTCTGCAACAAGTTCACACCACTGCACAAGTTTCCACCACTCAGCCCCCAGTTCACACCATTCCACAACCAATTCGCACCACTCGGCGACCAGTTCACACCTCTCTACAACCAGGTCGCACCACTCCGCAACCAGTTTGCGCCACTCCACAGCCAGTACGCACGACTCCGCAACCAGTTCGCACCACTCTACAACCAGTTCGCACCACTCCACAACCAGTTCGCACCACTCCGCAACCAGTTCGTACCACGCCACAACTAGTTCGCACCACTCCGCAACCAGTTCGCACCACTCCTCAACCATATGAGAACCACTCCACAACCAGCTCGCACCATGCTTAAACAAGGTGGCACCACTCCACAACCAGTTCCCACCACTCTGCGACAAGTTCGCACCACTCCGCAACCAGTTCGAACCAATCCGCAACCAGTTCGCACCACTCCGCAACCAGTTCGCACCAATACGCAACCAGTTTCCACCATCCCGCAACCAGTTCGCTCCACTCCACAACCAGTTTGCACCACTACAAAAACATTTCGCACCACTCCACAACCCGTTTGCACCACGCCGAAACAAGTTCGCACCACTCTCCAACCAGTTTGCACAACGCAGCAACCAGTTCACACCACTCCGCAACCAGTTCGCACCACTCCACAACCAATTCCTACCAATCTGCAACCGGTTCGCACCACTCCTCAACCAGTTTAAACCACTCCACAACCAGTTCGCACCACTCGGCAACCAGTTCGCACCACTCTACAACCAAATCGCACCACTCCGCAACCAGTTCGCACCACTCCTCAACCAGTTTAAACCACTCCACAACCAGTTCGCACCACTCGGCAACCAGTTCGCACCACTCTACAACCAAATCGCACCACTCCGCAACCAGTTCGCGCCACTCCGCAACCAGTTTGCATGACTCCGCAACCAGTTCGCACCACTCTGCAACCAGTTCGCACAACTCCACAAGCAGTTCGCACCACCCAGTAACCAGTTTGCACCACTCCGCAACCAGTTTGCACCACTCGGCAACCAGTTCAGACCACTCCCAAACCAGTTCGCACCACTCCGCAACCAGTTCGCACCACTCCGTTACCAGTTTGCACTACTCCGCAACCAGATCGAACCACTCCAACACCAGTTCGCACCATGCTTAAACAAGGTGGCACCACTTCGAAACCAGTTCCCACCACTCCGCAACAAGTTCGCACCACTCCACAACCAGTTCGAACCACTCCGCAACCATTTCCCACCCCTCCGCAACCAGTTCGCACCAATACGCAACCAGTTGCCACCACCCCGCAGCCAGTTCCCTCCACTCCACAACCAGTTTGCACAACTACACAAACAATTCTCACCACTCCACAACAAGTTTGCACCACGCCGAAACCAGTTGGCACCACTCTGCAACAAGTTTGCACAACGCCGCAACCAGTTCGCACCACTCCTCAACCAGTTCGCACCACTCCACAACCAATTCCAACCAATCTGCAACCAGTTCGCACCACTCCGCAACCAGTTTGAACCACTCCACAACCAGTTCGCACCGCTCAGTAAGTGCGCACCACTCTACGACCAAATCGCACCACTCCGCAACCAGTTCGCACCACTCCGCAACCAGTTTGAACCACTCCACAACCAGTTCGCACCGCTCAGTAAGTGCGCACCACTCTACGACCAAATCGCACCACTCCGCAACCAGTTCGCACCACTCCGCAACCAGTTTGCATGACTACGCAACCAGTTTGCACAACTCTGCAACCAGTTCGCACAACTCCACAAGCAGTTCGCACCACTCAGTAACCAGTTTGCACCACTCCGCAACCAGTTCGCACCACTCGGCAACCAGTTCAGACCACTCCCTAACCAGTTCGCACCACTCCGCAACCAGTTCGCACCACTCCGTAACCAGTTCGCACCACTCCGCAACCAGTTCGAACCACTCCAACACCAGTTCGCACCACTCCGCAACCAATTCGCATCACTCCACAATTTGCACGACTCCGCAACTAGTTCGAACCATTCCGCAAGCAGTTCGCACCACTCCGCACCCAGTTCACACCACTCCACAACCAGTTCACACCACTCTGCAACCAGTTTGCACCACTCCGCAAGCAGTTGCCACCACTCCGCAACAAGTTCGCACCAAGCCGCAACAGGTTCGCACCACTCCACAACCAGTTCGCACCACTCCGCAACCAGTTCATACCATGCCACAGCTAGTTCGCACCACTCCGCAACCAGTTCGCACCTTTGCACAACCAGTTTGCACCAATCCGCAACCAGTTTGCACCACTCTGCAACCAGTTCCCACCACTCCGCATCCAGTTCCCACCACTCCGCAACCAGTTCGCACCACTTCGCAACCAGTTCGTATCACTCTGCAACCAGTTCACACCAATACGCAACCAGTTTGCACCACTGTGCAACCAGTTCGCTCCACTCCACAACCAGTTTGCACCACTCCACAACCAATTCGCACCACTCCACAACCAGTTTTCACCACGCCGCAACCAGTTCGCACCTCTCCGCAAACAGTTTGCACAACTTCGCAACCAGTTCGCACCACTCCGCAACCAGTTCGCACCACTCCGCAACCAGTTTGCACCACTCCGCAACCAGTTTGCACCACTCCGCAACTTGTTCGCACCACTCCGCAACTCGTTTGCACCACTCCGCAACCAGTTTGCACCACTCCGCAACTTGTTCGCACCACTCCGCAACTCGTTTGCACCACTCCGCAACCAGTTTGCACCACTCCGCAACTTGTTCGCACCACTCCGCAACTCGTTTGCACCACTCCGCAACCAGTTTGCACCACTCCGCAACTTGTTCGCACCACTCCGCAACTCGTTTGCACCACTCCGCAACCAGTTTGCACCACTCCGCAACTTGTTCGCACCACTCCGCAACTCGTTTGCACCACTCCGCAACCAGTTTGCACCACTCCGCAACTTGTTCGCACCACTCCGCAACTCGTTTGCACCACTCCGCAACCAGTTTGCACCACTCCGCAACTTGTTCGCACCACTCCGCAACTCGTTTGCACCACTCCGCAACCAGTTTGCACCACTCCGCAACCTGTTCGCACCACTCCGCAATCGGTTTGCACCACTCCGCAACCAGTTCACACCACTCCGCAACCAGTTCGCACCACTCCGCAACCAGTTTGCACCACTCCGCAACCATTTCGCACCACTCCGCAACCAGTTTGCACCACTCTGCAACCTGTTCGCACCACTCCACAACCAGTTCGCACCATTCTGCAAGCAGTTCGCACTACTCCGCTACCAGTTCACACCACTCCGCAACCAGCTCGCACCACTTCCCAAACAATTCGCACCACTCCGTAGCCAGTTTGCACCACTCCACAACCAGTTCGCACCACTCGGCAACCAGTTCGCACCACTCTACAACCAGGTCCCACCACTCCGCAACCAGTTTGTGCCACTCCGCGGCCAGTTCGCATGACTCTGCAACCAGTTCGCACCACTCTGCAACCAGTTCGCACCATTCCGCACCCAGTTTGCACCACTTCGCAACCAGTTCGCACCAATCGGCAACCAGTTCGCACCAAGCCGCAACCGGATCGCACCATTCCACAACCGGTCTGAACCACTCCGCAACCAGTTCGTACCACGCCACAACTAGTTCGCACCACTCCACAACCAGTTTGCATCACTCCACAACCATATGAGAACAACTCCGCAACCAGTTTGCACCATGCTTAAACCAGTTGGCAGCACTCCGCAACCAGTTCCCACCACTCTGCAACCAGTTCGCACCACTCCGCAACCAGTTCGCACCACTCCGCAACCAATTCGCACCAATACGCAACTAGATTGCACCACTCCACAACCAGATCGCACCACTCCACCACCAATTCGCACCACGCTGTAACCAGTTCGCACCACTCTGCAACCAGTACACACAACTGCGCATCCAGTTTTAGCCACTCCGCAACCAGTTCGCACCATTCAGCAACCAGTTCGCACCACTCCCCAACCGGTTCGCACCACTCCGCAACCAGTTCGCACCACTCCGCAACTAGTTCACACCACTCCACAATCAGTTCGCACCACTCCGCAACCAATTCGCACCACTCCGCAACTAGTTCGCACCTCTCTGCAACCAGTTCGCACCACTCCGCAACCAGTTCGCACCACTGCGCAACAAGTTCGCACCACTGCGCAACCAGTTCGCACCACTCCGCAACCAGTTTGCACCACCCCGCATCCAGTTCGCACCACTCCGCAACCAGTGCGCACCACTCCGCAACCAGTTCGCACCACTCCGTAACCAGTTCGCACCACTCCGCAACCAGTTCGCACCTCTCCGCAACCAGTTCGCACCACTCCGCAACCAGTTTGCACCACCCCGCATCCAGTTCGCACCACTCCGCAACCAGTGCGCACCACTCCGCAACCAGTTCGCACCACTCCGTAACCAGTTCGCACCACTCCGCAACCAGTTCGCACCTCTCCGCAACCAGTTCGCACCACTCCGCAACCAGTTTGCACCACCCCGCATCCAGTTCGCACCACTCCGCAACCAGTGCGCACCACTCCGCAACCAGTTCGCACCACTCCGTAACCAGTTCGCACCACTCCGCAACCAGTTCGCACCTCTCCGCAACCAGTTCGCACCACTCCGCAACCAGTTTGCACCACCCCGCATCCAGTTCGCACCACTCCGCAACCAGTGCGCACCACTCCGCAACCAGTTCGCACCACTCCGTAACCAGTTCGCACCACTCCGCAACCAGTTCGCACCTCTCCGCAACCAGTTCGCACCACTCCGCAACCAGTTTGCACCACTCCGTAACTAGTTCGCACCACTCCGCAACCAGTTCGCACCACTCCACAACCAGTTCGCACCTCTCCGTATCTAGTTTGCACCACTCTACAACCAAATCGCACCACTCCGCAACCAGTTCGGGCCACTCCGCAACCAGTTTGCACGACTCCGCAACCAGTTCACACCACTCTGCAACCAGTTCGCACAGCTCCACAACGAGTTCGCACCACTCAGTAACCAATTCGCACCACTCCGCAACCAGTTCGCACCAATCGGCAACCAGTTCACACCACTCCGCAACCAGTTCACACCACTCCGCAGCCAGTTCGCACCACTCCGTAACCAGTTTGCACCACTCCGCAACCAGTTCGAACCACCTCAAAACCAGTTCGCACCACTCTTTAACCAGTTCCCACCACTCCACAGCCAGTGCGCATCACTCCACAATTTGCACGACTCCGCGACTAGTTCGTACCATTCCGCAAGCAGTTCGCACCACTCCGCACACAGTTCACACCACTCTACAACCAGTTCACACCACTCCACAACCAATTTGCACCACTCCGCAAACAGTTCGCACCACTCCGCAACCAGTTTGCAACGAGCCTCAACCAGTTCGCACCATTCCACAACCAGTTCGCACCACTCCGCAACCAGTTCATACCACGCCACAACTAGTTCGCACCACTCCGCAACCAGTTCGTACCATTGCACAACCAGTTCACACCACCCCGCAACCAGTTCGCACCATGCTTAAACCAGGTGGCACCACTCCGTAACCTGTTCCCACCACTCCTAAACCAGTTTGCACCACACCGCGACCAGTTCGTACCACTCCGCAACCAGTTCGCACCGATACGCAACCAGTTTGCACCACTGTGCAACCAGTTCGCTCCACTCCACAGCCGGTTTGCACCACTCCACAACCGATTCGCACCAATCCACAACCAGTTTGCAACACGCCGCAACCAGTTCGCACCTCTCCACAACCAGTTTGAACAACTTACCAACGAGTTCGCACCACTCCGCAGCCAGTTGGCACCACTCCGCAACCAGTTCCCACCACTCGGCACCAGTGCGCACCACTCCGCAACCAGTTTGCACGACTCCGCAACCAGTTCGCACCACTCTGCAACCAAATCGCACAACTCGACAACCAGTTCGCACCACTCAGTAACCAGTTCGCACCATTCCGCAACCAGTTCGCACCACTCGGCAACCAGTTCACACCACTCCGCAACCAGTTCGCACCACTCCGCAACCAGTTTGCACCACTCCGTAACCAGTTTACACCACTCCGCAACCAGTTCTCAACACTCAAACACCACTTTGCACCATTCCGCAACTAATTCCCACCACTCCACAGCTAGTTCGTATCACTCCAAAATTCGCACGACTCCGCGACTAGTTCGCACCATTCCGCAAGCAGTTCGCACCACTCCGCACCCAGTTTACACCACTCAACAACCAGTTCGCACCACTCCGAAACCAGTACATACCATGCCACAACTAGTTCGCACCACTCCGCAACCAGTTCGCACCATTCCACAACCAGTTCGCACCACTCTGCAACCAGTTTGCACCATCCTTAAACCAGGTGGCATCACTCCGCAACCAGTTCCCACCACTCTGCAACCAGTTCGCACCATTCCGCAACCAGTTCGTACAACTCCGCAACCAGTTCGCACCAATACGCAACCAGTTTGCACCACTATGCAACCAGTTCGCTCCACTCCACAACCAGTTTGCACCACTCCACCATCAATTCTCACCACTCCACAACCAGTTTGTACAACCCCGCAACCAAGTCGCACCACTCTGCAACCAGTTTGCACAACTTGGCAACCACTTCGCACCACTCGGCAACCAGCTCGCACCACTCCGCAACCGGTTCGCACCACTCTGCAACCAGTTTGCACCACTCCGCAACCAGTTCGCACCACTCCGCAACCAGTTCGCACCACTCCACAACCAGTTTGTACCACCCCGCAACCAGTTCGCACCACTCCGCAACCAGTTCGCACCACTTTGCAACCAGTTTGCACCACTCCACAACCAGTTCACACCACTCGGCAAGAAGTTCGCACCTCTACAACCAAATCGCACCACTCCGCAACCAGTTCGCGCCACTCCGCAACCAGTTTGCATGACTCCGCAACCAGTTCGCACCACCCTGCAACCAGTTCGCACAACTCCACAACCAGTTCGCACCACTCAGTAACCAGTTCGCACCACTCCACAACCAGTTCGCACCACTCAGCAACCAGTTCAGACCACTCCGCAACCACTTCGCACCACTCCGTAACCAGTTTGCACCACTCCGCAACCAGTTCGAACCACTCCAAGACCAGTTCGCACCTCTCCGCAACCAGTTCTTACCACTCCACAGCCAGTTCGCATCACTCCACAATTCGCTTGACTCCGCAACTAGTTCGGGAATTCCGCAAGCAGTTCGCACCACTCTTCACCCAGTTCACACCACTCCACAACCAGTTTGCACCACTCCACAACCAGTTTGCACCACTTGGCAAGCAGTTCGCACAACTGCGCAACCAGTTCGCACCAAGCCGCAACCGGTTCGCACCACTCCATAACCAGTTGGCACCACTCCGCAACCATTTCATACCATGCCACAACTGGTTTGCACCACTCCGCAACCAGTTCGCACCTTTCCACAACCAGTTCGTACCACTCCGCAAACAATTTGCACCATGCTTAAACCAGGTGGCATAACTCCGCAACCAGTTCCAACCACACCGCAACCAGTTCGCACCACTCCGCAACCACTTCATACCACTCCGCAACCATTTCGCACCAATACGCAACCAGTTTGCACCACTGTGCAACTAGTTCGGTCCACTCCACAACCAGTGTGCACCACTCCACAACCAACTCACATCAATCCAAAACCAGTTTGCACCACTCCGCGACAAGTTCGCACAACTCCGCAAACAGTTTCCACAACTTGGCAACCAGTTCGCACCACTCCGCAACCAGTTCGCACCACTCCGCAACCAGTTCGCACCACTCCGCAGCCAGTTCGCACCACTCCGCAACGAGTGCGCATCACTCCTGAACCAGATCGCACCACTCCAAAACCAGTTCACACCACATCGCAACCAGCTCGCACCACTCCGCAACCATTTCGCACCAGTCTGCAACCAGTTTGCACCACCCCGCAACCAGTCCGCACCACTCCGCAACTTGTTCACACCACTTTGCAACCAGTTCGCACCACTCCGCAACGAGTTTCCACCACTCCGCAACCAGTTTGCATCACTTTGCAACCAGTTTGCACCACTCCGCAACCAGTTCGCACCTTTCCGCAACCAGTTCGCACCACACTGCTACCAGTTCACACCACTCCGCAACCAGCTCGCACCACTCCGCAACCAGTTCGCACCACTCGGCAACCAGTTCGCACAACTCTACAACCAAGTCGCACCACTCCGCAACCAGTTCGCGCCACTCCGCAGCCAGTTCGCACGACTCTGCAACCAGTTCGCACCACTCTGCAACCAGTTCGCACCACTCCGCAACCAGTTCGCACCGCTCCGCAACCAGTCTGCACCAATCCGCAACCAGTTCGCACCAAACCGCAACTGGTTCGCACCGCTCCACAAGCAGTTCGCACCACTCCGCAACCAGTTCGTACCACGCCTCAACTAGTTCGCACCACTCTGCAACCAGTTCGCACCATTCCACAACCATATGAGAACCACTCCACAACCAGTTTGCGCCATGCTTTAACCAAGTGGCACCACTCCGCAACCAGTTCCCACCACTCCGCAACCAGTTCGCACCACTCGGCAACCAGTTCGCACCACTCCGCAACCAGTTCGCACCAATACGCAACTAGTTTGCACCACTCCGCAACCAGTTTGCACCACTCCACAACTAATTCGTACCACTCCGCAGCCACTTCGCACCACTTCGCAACCAGTTCTCACCACTCTACAACCAGTTCACACCACTGCGCAACCAGTTTCAGCCACTCCGCAAACAGTTTGCACAACTTGGCAACCAGTTCGCACCACTCCGCAACCAGTTCTCACCACTCTACAACCAGTTCACACCACTGCGCAACCAGTTTCAGCCACTCCGCAAACAGTTTGCACAACTTGGCAACCAGTTCGCACCACTCCGCAACCAGTTCGCACCACTCCGCAAGCAGTGCGCATCACTCAGCAACTAGTTCACACCACTCCGCAACCAGCTCGCACCACTCCGCAACGAGTTCGCACCCCTCCGCAACCAGTTTTCACCACCCCGCAACCAGTTCGCACCACTCCGCAACTTGTTCGCATCAATTTGCAACCAGTTCGCACCATTTCGCAACCAGTTTCCACCACTCCGCAACCAGTTCGCACCATTCTGCACCAAGTTCCGACCTCTCCGTAACCAGTTTGCACCACTCTGCAACCTGTTTGCACCACTCCGCATTCAGTTCACACCACTCCGCGACCAGTTCGCACCATTCCGCTACCAGTTCACACCACTCCGCAACCAGTTTGCACCACTCCGCAACCAGTTCGCACCACTCCAAAATCAGTTTGCACCACTTCACAACCAGTTTGCACCACTCGGCAACCAGTTCGCACCACTCTACAACCAGGTCGCACCACTCTGCAACCAGTTCGCGCCACTCCGCGGCCAATTGGCACGACTCTGCAACCAGTTCGCACCACTTTGCAACCAGTTCGCACCACTCCGCAACCAGTTCGCACCACTCGGCAACCACTTCGCACCACTCAGCAACCAGTTCGCACCAATCCGCAACCAGTTCGCACCAAGCCGCAACCAGTTCGCACCACTCCACAACCAGTTCGCACCACTCCGCAACCAGTTCGTACCACGCCACAACTAGTTCGCACCACTCAGAACCAGTTCGCATCAATCCACAACCATATGAGAACCACTCCGCAACCAGTTTGCACCATGCTTAAACCAGGTGGCATTACTCCGCAACCAATTCCCACCACTCCGCAACCAGTTCGCACCACTCCGCAACCAGTTCGCACCACTCCGCAAGCAGTTTGCACCAATACGCAACTAGTTTGCACCAATCCGCAACCAGTTTGCCCCACTCCACAACCAGTTTGCACCACTCTAGAACCAATTCGCACCACTCCACAACCAGTTTGCCCAACGCCGCAACCCGTTCGCACCACTCCGCAACCAGTTCGCACCACTCCACAACTAATTCGCACCAATCCACAACAAGATCTCACCACTCCGCAACCAGTTCGCACCACTCCGCAACCAGTTTGCACCACTCCGCAACCAGCTCTCACCACTCCGCAACCAGCTCGCACGACTCCGCAACCAGTTCGCACCACTCCGCAAACAGTTCCCAGCACTCCGCAACCAGAGTGTCCCACTCTGCAAACCAGTTCACACCACTGCGCAACCAGATTCCACCACTCCGCAACCAGTTCGCACCATTCCGCAACCAAGTCACACCACTCCACAACCAGTTCGCAACACTCTGCAACAAACTCGCACCACTCCGAAACCAGTTCACACCACTCCGCTACCAGTTCACACCACTCCGCAACCAGTTCGCACCACTCTTCAACCAGTTCACACCACTCCGCAACCAGTTTGCACCACTCCACAACTAGTTCGCACCACTCCACAACAAGGTCGCACCACTCCGCAACCAGTTCGTCCCACTCCGCAGCCAGTTCGCACTACTCTGCAACCATTGCACACCACTCTGCAACCAGTTCGCACCACTCCGCAACCAGTTCGCACCACTCCGCAACCAGTTCGCACCAATCCGCAACCAGTTCACACCAAGCCGCAACCGGTACACACCACTCCACAACGAGTTCGCACCACTCCGCAACCAGATCGTACCACGCCACAACTAGTTTGCACTACTCTGTAACCAGTTCGCACCACTCTACAACCATATGAGAACCACTCGGCAACCAGTTTGCACCATGCTTAAACCAGGTGGCACCACTCCGCAACCAGTTCCCACCACTCCGCAACCAGTTCGCACCACTTTGCAACCAGTTGGCACCACTACGCAACCGGTTGGCACCAATACGCAACCAGTTTGCACCACTCCGCAACCAGTTCGCTCCACTCCACAACCTGTTTGCACCACTCCACAACCAATTCGCATCACTCCACAACCAGTTTGCACAACGCCGCAACCAGTGCGCACCACTCCGCAACCAGTTCGCACCACTCCACAACCAATTCGAACCAATCCACAACCTATTCACACCTCTCCGCAACCAGTTCGCACCACTCCGCAACCAGTTTGTACCACTCCGCAACCAATTCACGCCACTCTGCATCCAGTTCCCACAACTCTACAACCAGTTCGCATCACTTAGTAACCAGTTCGCACCACTCCGCAACCAGCTCGCACCACTCCGCAACCAGCTCGCACCACTCCGCAACCAGTTCTCACCACTCCCCAACCAATTCGCACCACTATGCATCCAGCTCACACAACTCCACAACCAGTTCGCACCACTCCGCAACCAGTTCGCACCACTCGGCAACCAGTTCACACCACTCCGCAACGAGTTCGCACCACTCCGCAACCAGTTCGCACCACTCGGCAACCAGTTCACACCACTCCGCAACGAGTTGGCACCACTCCGTAACCAGTTCGCACCACTCCATAACCAGTTCCCACCACTCCGCAACCAGTTCCCACCACTCCGTAACCAGTTCGCAGCACTCCGCAACCAGTTTGCGCCACTCTGCAACCAGTTTGCACCACTCCGAAACCAGTTCAGACCACTCCGCAACCAGTTCGCACAACTCCGCAACCTGTTCGCGCCACTCTCCAACCAGTTTGCAACTCTCCGCAACCAGTTCACACCACTCCGCAACCAGTTCGCACCACTCCGCAACCAGTTTGCACCACTCCACAACCAGTTCTCATCACTCCGTAACCAATTTGCACAACTCTGCAACCTGTTCGCACCACTCTTCAACCAGTTTGTACCACTCTGCAACCGTTCGCACCACTCCGCAACCAGCTTGCACCACTCCACAACCAGTTCGCACCACTCGGCAACCAGTTCGCACCACTCTACAACCAGGTCGCACCACTCCGCAACCAGTTCGCGCCACTCCGCAACCAGTTCGCGCCACTCCGCAACCAGTTCGCACGACTCCAAAACCAGTTCGCACCACTCCGCAAACAATCCGTACAACTCCACAACCAGTTCGCACAACTCAGTAACCATTTTGCACCACTCCGCAACCGGTTCGCACCACTTGGAAACTAATTCACACGACTCCGCAACCAGTTCGCACCACTCCGCAACAAGTTCGCACCACTTGGCAACCAGTTCGCACCACTCCGCAACCCGTTCGCACCACTTCGCAACCAGTTCACACCACTCCGCAGTCAGTTCGCACCATCCCACAACCAGTTTCCACCACTCCGCAACCAGTTCGCCCCATTCTGCAACAAGTTCGCACGTCTCCACAACCAATTCGCACCACTCCGCACCCAGTTTGCACCACTCCGCAACCAGTTTGCACCACTCCGCAACCAGTTCGAACAACTCCAAAACAAGTTCGCAGCACTCCGCAACCAACTTGCACCACTCCACAGCCAGTTCGCATCACTCCACAATTTGCACGACTCCGCAACTAGTTCGCACCATTCCGCAAGCAGTTCGCATCACTCCGCACCCAGTTCGCACCACTCTGCAACGAGTTTGCACCACTCCGCAACCAGTTCGCACCACTCCGCAACCATTTCTCACCAGTCCGTAACCAGTTCGCACCATTCCACAACCAGTTTGCACCATTCCGCAACCAGTTTGCACAATGCTCAAACCAGGTGGCACCTTTCCTCAACCAGTTTCCACCACTCCTCGACCAGTTCGCACCACTCCGCAGCCAGTTCGCACCACTCCGCAACCAGTTTGCACCAATACGCAACCAGTGTGCACCACTCTGCAACCAGTTCGCTCCACTCCACAACCAGTTTGCATCACTCCACAACCGATTTGCACCACTCCACAACCATTTTGCACCACGCCGCAACCAGTTCGCACCACTCCGCATCCAGTTTGCAAAACTCGGCAACCAGTTCGCACCACTCCGCAACCAGTTCGGACCACTCCGCAACCAGTTTGCACCACTCCACAACCAGTTCGCACCACTCCGCATCCAGTTTGCAAAACTCGGCAACCAGTTCGCACCACTCCGCAACCAGTTCGGACCACTCCGCAACCAGTTTGCACCACTCCACAACCAGTTCGCACCTCTCCGCAACCAGTTCGCACCACTCCGCAACCAGTTTGCACCACTCCGCAATCAGTTTGCACTACTCCGCAACCAGTTCGCACCACTCCGAAACCATTTTGCACCACTCCGCAACCAGTTCGCACCACTCCGGTGCCATTTCACACCATTCTTCAACCAGTTCGCACCACTCCGCAACCACTTCACACCACTCTGCAACAAGTTCACACCACTCCGCAACTGTTATGGGAGCTGCCGGTCGAGGCGGCTATTACGTCATCACGCTGAGGTCAGATGCATTCTTTGATACTTGCATTGTATTCTACGTGAAAAAGCATGCGAAATCAACCCAAGAACCGGGTCATTTGGTGCAGGGACAAGAAAGATACGTCCGTGCAAAGGTGGGAGGCGCACCTCTAGAAAACGGGAGACGTACCGGTTGGACCCCGAGCACGGCGAAGCGACTTCCTCACCCACTGCAGCCGAAGTGCCCCTGGATGGACGCTTAGCCAATGAGGCAAGGTTCATTGCGGTCCATGGGCGCTTCGGGATGGCGGCTGGAGCTGCATTCGCAAGCAAGGGCGCTTCGGACGGCCGTGACCCCCGCTGGTGGTGCTCCCAGCGGCCGTCACGCGTGGAGCACTCAAACGACCATTACTTAGCCGTTTCTTTACGGATTGAGGCGTTCTTTGGTGCGTTGGAAAGCTGGCAGCGTGTACTACATGATGCATTATTTTCATGAGAGCGCCTTCATAGAGGGCTTCGGAGCGCTATGTAGATTTCGGTTGCCCCATACGGGCTGGTACATAAGGAAGCCTAGGGGTTGATCTACGCATGCCAATCTTACCCAGAGACTCTGCACATTACCTTGTACTTGCCCAACTTTCCTTGTTCTCACGTTTGCCGTTTGCACCTTGGTGCAAACGCCGCCGGGAGAGTCGCACGGCGGGTACCTCGGTCACTAGCAGCGGTCTTGCTGCTAGGAGAGGGTCGTGCGACATCTCAAGGGTTGGCCCACACACCACGGGGTCAAGGGTGGGAGGTTTATCCCAAGGGTTTGGCGTGTGACCGTCACGCTGGGCGCCCCTCGGTTCACATTTGGTATCAGAGCGCGTGGAAGTTTGCTCGGCTTTGCGCGGACTCAAGAGAGGCAGCAGATCTGCCACAACTGTGTTTGGCCAGAATTTTTTCTTCACAACCGGAACCATGGCGGTAGCAGGATACGACGAGGCCTACCTCATGGAGGAGATCCGGCGTGCTCTTGACGAGTTGCGTCAGGAGAACCAGCAGCTGCTCGCGGAGGTTGAGGCGAGGTATGTCGACCAAGGGAGCAGTGCGTTGGTGGGTGTTGCATTGGCATCCGCACATGCCTTTTGGCGGCCCAAGCCAAAGGAGCCGGAGTTCTACACCGACAGGGGCAGTGCGCGCGAGTGGCTCTTCACGGTGAACCAGTTCTTCACGGCGTGTAGCGTTCCCGTGGGAGAAGATGCCACAAGACTGGAGTATGCGCCTACGCTACTCCGGGGAATGGCGCTGCAGTGGTGGTCGGCATTGTGCCGGCGGAACGCCGCTGGGTTGCCGGATGGGCTGGGGGCCAGGGCACGGCTTCAACCATTGCTGAGTCTACCGCTAGGGCGGGAAGTACAGCTTGGTGCACGGGCGTTGACGGAGAAGCCAGAGACACGGGAGCAGTTCGAGACGATGCTTCAGGCGCGTTTTGACCTCCTCAACGGCAGCCGAGTCGCACGTGACAAGATCAAGCACGTCAAGCAAGGCGGATCAGTCCAGGACTACACTACATGCTTCATGGCCTTGGCAGCACAGATTGACGACCTCTCGGACGTGGAGGCGTACGACCGCTACCACGACGGCCTGAAGCCGCACGTCCAACGCGAACTCGCGGTGCTCGGGTTGCGGACCTTTGCGGAGTTGGTCTCGGCGGCGGAGCGCATCGACGCGGTAAGCTATAATGCGCGCAAGCTATGCAACACAACAACAGGTGGAGCAACCGGGTCAAGCTGTGCCCATGGAGGTGGATGCAATCCAAGCCGGGCAGCGGGGCGCGGGCGGACAGCAAGGACCGAGAGGCAAGTGTTGGGTTTGTGATGAGGAGGGTCATCGCAAGCGGGATTGCCCCAAGCGCAAGGCACAGCAGGGAAACGGGCAGCAGCAGTGAGGAGGGGACAACCTACTGCTGCAAGTCTTTCGTTCGCAAAGGACAGCACCAGCCCTGAAAGGCTTTTGCCGATTAAGGAGCTGCCTCAAGTGTTGTTGCGGAATGAGGGTGAGACCCGGCAGTTTCCAGGGATCATCCTGGAGCTGGTTCTTGAGATTCCGGAGGGGAGTTTCAAGGGTCGGAGGAAGCTACGTGGGCTGCTAGACGGCGACACGAGCCATAGCTTCTTCAACAACATATTAGCGACGAGGTTGGAGCTCGCACAGCAGTCAGGGACGTCGGCCAAGGCGCGGCAGGTGTCCGGAGTGGTGGAGTGCGGCAGGCCTCTTGTCAAGCACAAAGTCCATATGGGTGAATTGGTGTGCAGCATGGAGTTCCACACTTGCCCTATGGATGATTACGATTGCTTGATCGGCCGGGATTGGTTGCACGCCTGGAATCCGGAGGTGGATTGGAGGTGCAACCGGGTGGTCGTGAAGGCGGGCGGGAAAGATATCACTTGGCCTTTGTGGCCGGGTGAAGGGAAGGAGTCGGAAGTGGCAGAAGCGGGGAAGCAGCTACGTGTCATCAACTTGGAGCAGCTAAAGCGGTGCGAGCGCAAGGGTGGCCAGGTTTACTTGGCATGGGTGCGTCCACAACAAGCAGCAGAGAAGCAGATTCCAGCGGTTGAAGTAGCAGAGAGGCAGCCGGTGGAAGGCGCGGGGGCTCCAGAGTTGCCTCTCGGTGTTGGGGGGGTGCTCAAGGAGTTCGGGGACATTTTCCCAAAGGAGTTGCCAAAGGGGCTGCCACCGCGGCACGAAATCCACCACAAGATCGAGGTGGTACCAGGTTCGGCACCAACGGTGTGGTCTTACAACCGCATGAGCGACGCAGAGCTTGCGGAACTCAAGAAGCAGTTGGGGGAGTTGGTGGACCAAGGCTTCATTCGGCCGTCGGTATCTCCGTACGCGGCGCCGGTGCGGTTTGTCAAGAAGAAATCAGGAGAGCTGCGGATGTGCGTGGACTACCCGGTGCTCAGCAACATCACAGTGAAGAACCGCTACCCGTTGCCGCGGGCTGAGGAGCTCTTCGACCAGCTACGAGGACCTGAAGTCTTTAGCAAACTGGACCTGAGGTCGAGGTACCACCAAATCCGCATCGCGGAGGAGGATGTGGAAAAAACTGCGTTTCGGATGCACTATGGACACTTTGAGTATCTCGAGATGCCTTTTGGGCTGACGAATGCTCCTGCTACGTTCATGGAATTGATGAACCGGGTGTTCCACCCCTAGTTGGACCGGTTCGTGGTCGTCTTTCTCGATGACATCCTTGTCTACTCGCGAACAATGGAGGAGCGCCAAGAGCACCTGCGGACAGTGACGGAAGTGCTGAGAAAGGAGCGGTTGTTTGCCAAGCTCAGCAAGTGTGAATTCACCAAGTAGGAGGTGGAGTTCCTCGGGCACATTGTCAGCGGGAGGGGAATCCGCATGGACCCAAAAAAGGTGGAAGCAGTGAAGGAGTGGCCAGAGCCGGCGTGCGTGCGTGACATCCAGGTTTTTCTGGGTTTTACGAACTACTACCGGAGGTTTATCCGGGGGCACGCGACAATGGGAGCACCCTTGACAGACTTGCTCAAGAAGGGGCGCCAATGGGAGTGGGGTGCAAAGGAGGGGCAAGCCTTCGGTGCAATGAAGGCTGCCATGTGTCAAGCCCCGGTGTTGGTGCATCCAGACACGAGCAAGGAGTACGTATTGGCGACGGACGTAAGCGACTATGCGATCGGCGGGGTGCTGATGCAAGACCAAGGGAAGGGGTTGTAGCCCATTGTGTACTACTCCAATAAGCTGAAAGGGGCTGAGCTAAACTACCCGATCCACGAGAAGGAGATGCTCGCGGTGGTCCAGGCCTTCAAGCAATGGAGGTGCTACCTTGAGGCGCGGCGGTGTGTGGTGCACACGGACCACTACGCGCTCAAGTACCTGAAGTCGCAGCCGAACCTGAGTCGTCGTCAAGCATGGTGGATGGAGCTGCTGGAGGGCGGCTTCGACTACGAGATCCAGTACAAACCAGGGAGGATCAACCCAGCAGACCCGCTTTCGCGTCCCCCAGACTTGGGCGTACATGCAATCACGGTGCTGGCGGGATCTCCAATCATCCGCAGCCTGTTTGCACACGGGTATGCGGAGGACGAGGACTTTGCCGGATGCACGGTGAAGGGATGCAAGTGGGACAGCCAGTATTGGCGGCGTGAGAAGGGGAACCAGATTGTGGTGCCGCATAGTGTGTCATTGCGGCAAGCGCTGTTGGAAGAGGCGCATGACTCGCACTACAGTGGTCATTTCGGCCACGACAAGACCGTCAAGAGGCTTGCGCGCCAGTATTGGTGGGCGATGATGGGACCAGATTGCAAGGACTACGTGAGCAGCTGAGACACGTGCCAAAGAATCAAGTCACGGAGGGCACGGGCGCCAGGGGAGCTGCAGCCGCTACCGGTGCCGGAACGTCCGTGGACGGACATCTCACTTGATTTTGTGGGGGGTCTTCCACGGAATGCAACGAGCAACACCATGGTACTGGTGGTGGTGGACCGGTTCAGCAAAATGGCGCACTCTATTCCATGTGCGGAGAAGGTCACGGCAGCAGAGAAGGCTCAACTCGTCTTGCAACACGTCATCAAACTGCACGGGGTGCCGAAGTGCATGATCTTGGACCGCGACCCGCACTTCACCTCCCGGTTTTGGGAGGAACTCTTCAAGAAGCTGGGCACCCGTGTGGCTCTTCCATCCGCCTACCATCCCCAAACGGATGGCCAAACTTAGCGCAACAATCAGACCATGGAGCAGCTACTGCGGGGGATCTTGGAACCGGGTGGCGAGGGATGGGAATGCAAGCTCTCGGTGGCTGAGTTTGCCTACAACTCAGCAGTGCATGCCTCTACGGGGCGGTCTCCCTTTGAGGTAGTGTATGGGGTGCATCCTGCATGTCCCTCAAACATGGCACCGGGGTCGGACCTACCCGCGGTGCAGCAGTTTACAAGTAACTTCACAGAGGTGTGGCGCAGTGTACGCAAGGCGCTACACAAGGCACAGCAGCAGATGAAGCGGCAAGTGGAAAAGCACCGGACAGCCGAGGAGTTCTTGGTGGGACAACAAGTGCTGTTGAGCTCGCGGAACCTGCAGCTGGCGGGGGTGGGCAGCGACAAGCTCAAGCCACGGTGGGTGGACCCTTTTCCGGTCAAGGCGAAGCGGTCCGCGGTGAGCTACAAATTGGAGCTGCCGGACCACTATGGGATCCATCCCGTGTTCCACGCTTCTCTTCTCAAGGCCTACAAGAAGCCGGATGCGCAGTTCGTGGCGCGGGGACAAGCCCCTCCCCCACCGGTCTTGGTGGAGGGTGAACAGGAGTATGTGGTGAAGACGATTCTCAGGCACCGTCAGCGCAGTAACGGGTGGCAGTACCTGGTGCAATGGCTTGGCTATGGGCCTGAGCACAACTGCTAGGTCCCCAAAGCTGATTTCCACAGGGGCGGTGCTGTCAACACGGTCCTCCGACCGTACCAGGAGCGCAGCGGGACCGTGCGCCCTCAGAGGGGGGGTGATGCTATGGGAGCCACCGGTCGAGGCGGTGATTACGTCATCACGCTAAGGTCAGATGCATGCTTTGATTCTCCCATTGTATTCTACGTGAAAAAGTGTGCAAAATCAATCCAAGAACCGGGTCATTTGGTGCAGGGACGAGAAAGATACGTCCGTGCAAAGGTGGGAGGCGCACCTCCAGAAAACAGGAGACGTACCGTCTCGACCCCGGGCACGGCGAAGCGAATTTCTCGCCCACTGCAGCCGAAGCGCCCCTAGATGGACGCTTAGCCAATGAGGCAAGGTTCATTGGGGTCCATGGGCGCTTCGGGATGGCGGCTGGAGCTGCATTTGCAAGGAAGGGCGCTTCGGGCGGCCGTGATCCCAGATGGCGGTGCTGCCAGCGGCCGTCACGCGTGGAGCACTCAAACGCCCATAACTTAGCCATTTCTTCACGGATTGAGGCGTCCTTCAGTGCGTTGGAAAGCTCGTAGCGTATACTACATGATGCATGTGTTATTTGCATGAGAGACCCTTGATAGAGGGCTTCCGAGTGCTATGTAGCTTTCGGCTGCCCCATAAGGGCAGGTACATAAGGAAACCTAGGGGTTGATCTAGGCATGCCCATCTTACCCAGAGACTCTGTACATTACCTTGTACTGATATATCAAGACTAAAGGATTCATTCCTTGCCCAAATTTCCTTGTTCTCCAAGCATTACCTTGCACACGTCCATTCGATCCTACAACTCTTCCGTAGCGCACCTTGGTGCAAACGCCTCCGGGAGAGTCGCACGACGGGAACCTCGGTCACTAGCAGCGGTCTTGCTACTAGGAGAGGGTCATGAGATATCTCAAGGGTTTGCCCACACACCAAGGGGTCGAGGGTAGAAGGTTTATCTCAAGAGCATGGCGTGTGACCGTCACGCCGGACGCCCCTCGGTTCACAGCAACCAGTTTGCACCACTCCGCAACCAGTTCGCACCACTCCGCAACCCGTTTGCACCACTCTATAACCTGTTTGCACCACTCCGCAACCAGTTTGCACCACTTTGCAACCAGTTCGCACCACTCCGCTACCAGTTCACACCACTCCGCAACCAATTCGTACCACTCCGCAACCACTTCGCACCACTTCGCAACCAGTTTGCACCACTCCACAACCAGTTTGCACCACTCCGCAACCAGTTTGCACCACTCTACAACCAGTTCGCACCACTCCGCAACCAGTTTGCACCACTCTACAACCAGTTCGCACCACTCCGCAACCAGTTTGCACCACTCTACAACCAGTTCGCACCACTCCGCAACCAGTTTGCACCACTCTACAACCAGTTCGCACCACTCCGCAACCAGTTTGCACCACTCTACAACCAGTTCGCACCACTCCGCAACCAGTTTGCACCACTCTACAACCAGTTCGCACCACTCCGCAACCAGTTTGCACCACTCTACAACCAGTTCGCACCACTCCGCAACCAGTTTGCACCACTCTACAACCAGTTCGCACCACTCCGCAACCAGTTTGCACCACTCTACAACCAGTTCGCACCACTCCGCAACCAGTTTGCACCACTCTACAACCAGTTCGCACCACTCCGCAACCAGTTTGCACCACTCTACAACCAGTTCGCACCACTCCGCAACCAGTTTGCACCACTCTACAACCAGTTCGCACCACTCCGCAACCAGTTTGCACCACTCTACAACCAGTTCGCACCACTCCGCAACCAGTTTGCACCACTCCGCAACCAGATCGCATCACTCTGCAACCAGGTCGCACCACTGCGCAACCAGTTCGCACCACTCCGCAACCAGCTCGCACCACTCCGCATCCAGTTCGCACCACTCCGCAACCAGTTCGCACCACTCCACAACCAATTTCGCAGCACTCTACAACCAGTTCACACCACTGCGCAACCAGTTTCCAACACTCCACAACCAGTTCGCACCATTCAGCAACCAATTCGCACCACTCCGCAACCAGTTTGGACCACTCCACAACCAATTCGCACCACTCCGCAACCAGTTCGCTCCACTCCACAACCAGTTCGCACCACTCCCCAACCAATTCCCACCACTCCATCATTAGTTCGCACCACTCTGCGTAAAATCCCACCACACCGCAACCAGTTCGTACCACTCCGCAACCAGTTTGCACTTGTGCGCAAGCAGTTCGCACCACTCCACAACCCCTTCCGCACCACTCCACAATCAGTTCGCACCACTCCGCAACCAGTTCGCACCACTCTGCAACCAGTTCACACCACTGCGCAACCTGTTCCCACCACTCCGCAACCAGTTCGCACTATTCCGCAACCAATTCGCATCACTCCGCAACCGATTCCCACCACTTAACAACCAATTCGCACCACTCCGCAACCAGTTCGCTCCACTCCATAACCAGTTCGTACCACTCCGCAACCAATTCCCACCACTCCGCAATTAGTTCGCACGTATCTGCAAGCAGTTGGAACAACTGCGCAACCAGTTCGCACCACTCCGCAACCAGCTCGCACCACTGCGAAACCAGTTTGCACCACTCCACAACCCCTTTTGCACCACTCCACAACCAGTTCGCACCACTCCGCAACCAGTTCGCACCACTCCGCAACCAGCTCGCACCACTGCGAAACCAGTTTGCACCACTCCACAACCCCTTTTGCACCACTCCACAACCAGTTCGCACCACTCCGCAACCAGTTCCACTCTCCAACCAGTTCACACCACTGCGCAACCAGTTCGCACCAGTCCGCAGCAAGTTCCTACCTCTCCGCAACCAGGTCGCACCATTCCGCAACCAGATGGCACCACTCAACAACCAGTTTGCGCCACTCCGCAACCAGTTCGAACCAATCCGAAACCAGTTTGCATCACTCCGCAACCAGTTGGCACCACTCTGCAGCCAGTTCGCACCACTCTGCAACCAGTTCGCACCACTCCGTTACCAGTTCATACCACTCCCAAACCAGTTCGCACCACACTCCAACCAGTTTGCACCACTCCGCAACCAGTTCGCACCACTCCGCAACCGGTTTGCACCACTGTGCAACCTGTTCGCACCACTCCGCAACTAGTTCGCACCACTCCGCAACCAGTTCGCACCACCCCGCTACCAGTTCGCACCACTCCGCAACCAGTTCGCACCACTCTGCAACCAGTTTGCACCACTCCGCAACCAGTTGACACCACTCCACAACCAGTTCCCACCACTCTGCAACCAGTTCGCACCACTCTACAACCAAATCGCACCACTCCCCAACCAGTTCGCGCCACTCCGCAAGCAGTTTGCACGACTCCGCAACCAGTTCGCACCACTCCGCAACCAGTTCGCACAACTCCACAACCACTTCGCACCACTCAGTAACCAGTTCGCACCACTCCGCGACCAGTTCGCACCACTCCGCAACCATTTCGCACCACTCTACAACCAGTTTGCACCACTCCGCAACCAGTTCGCACCACTCCGAAACCAGTTTGAACCACTACAAAACCAGTTCACACCACGCCGTAGCCTGTTCGCACCACTCTGCAACCTGTTCGCACCACTCCGCAAGCAATTCACAGCACTCCGCAACGAGTTCGCACCAATCCGCAACCAGTTTGAACCACTCCGCAACCAGTTTGCACCACTCCGCAACCAGTTTGCACAACTCTGCAACCTGTTCGCACGATTCCGCAACTAGTTCGCACCACTCTGCAACCAGTTCGGACCACTCCGCAACCAGTTTGCACCACTCCACAACCAGTTTGCACCACTCGGCATCCAGTTAGCACCACTCTACAACCAGGTCGCACCACTCCGCAAACAGTTCGCACCACTCCGCAACCAGTTCGCACAACTCCACAACCAGTTCGCACCTGTAAGTTACGAGATTGCACCACTCCTCAACCGGTTTGCACCAATCGGGAACCAGTTCACAACACTCCGCAACCAATTCGCACCACTCCGCAACCAGTTCGCACCACTCCGCAACCAGTTCGCACCACTCGGCGACCAGTTGGCACCACTCCCAGACTCGTTCGCACCACTCCGCAACCAGTTCGCACCACTGTGCAATCAGTTTGCACCATTCCGCAACCAGTTCCACCACTCCGAAACCAGTTCGCACCACTCTGCAACCAGTTGAAACCACTGCGCAACCAGTTCCCACCACTCCGCAACCAGTTCCCACCACTCCGTAACCAATTCCCATTACTCCGCAATTAGTTCGCATCACTCTGCAAGCGGTTCGCACCACTCCATAATCCGTTCGCACCACTCCGCAACCAGCTCGCACCACTGCACAACCAGTTTGCACCACTCCACAACCCCTTTTGCACCACTCCACAACCAGTTCACACCACTCCGCAACCAGTTCGCACCACTCTGCAACCAGTTCACACGACTGCGCAACCAGTTCGCACCATTCCGCAGCAAGTTCCCACCTCTCCGCAACCAGGTCGCACCATTCGGCAACCAGATGGCACCACTCAACAACCAGTTTGCACCACTCCGCAACCAGTTCCCACCAATCCGAAACCAGTTTGCACCACTCCGCAACCAGTTGGCACCACTCTGCAGCCAGTTCGCACCACTCTGCAACCAGTTTGTACCACTCCGTAACCAGTTCATACCACTCCGCAACCAGTTCGCACCACTCCGCAACCAGTTGGCACCACTCTGCAGCCAGTTCGCACCACTCTGCAACCAGTTTGTACCACTCCGTAACCAGTTCATACCACTCCGCAACCAGTTCGCACCACACTACAACCCGTTTGCACCACTCCGTAACCAGTTCGCACCACACTGCAACCGGTTTGCACCACTGTGCAACCTGTTCGCACCACTCCGCAACCAGTTCGCACCACTCCACAACCAGTTCGCACCACCCTGCTACCAATTCGCACCACTCCACAACCAGTTCGCACCACTCCACAACCATTTTGCACCACTCCGCAACCAGTTTGCACCACTCTGCAACCAGTTCGTACCACTCCCTAACCAGTTCCCACCACTCTGCAACCAGTTCGCACCACTCTACAACCAAATCGCACCACTCTGCAACCAGTTCGCGCCATTCCGCAACCAGTTTGCACGACTCCGCAACCAGTTCGCACCACTCCACAACCATTTTGCACCACTCCGCAACCAGTTTGCACCACTCCGCAACCAGTTCGCACCACTCCGAAACCAGTTGGCACCACTCCGCAACCAGTTTGCACCACTCCGCAACCAGTTCGCACCACTCCGAAACCAGTTGGCACCACTCCGCAACCAGTTTGCACCACTCCGCAACCAGTTCGCACCACTCCGAAACCAGTTGGCACCACTCCGCAACCAGTTTGCACCACTCCGCAACCAGTTCGCACCACTCCGAAACCAGTTGGCACCACTCCGCAACCAGTTTGCACCACTCCGCAACCAGTTCGCACCACTCCGAAACCAGTTGGCACCACTCCGCAACCAGTTTGCACCACTCCGCAACCAGTTCGCACCACTCCGAAACCAGTTGGCACCACTCCGCAACCAGTTTGCACCACTCCGCAACCAGTTCGCACCACTCCGAAACCAGTTGGCACCACTCCGCAACCAGTTTGCACCACTCCGCAACCAGTTCGCACCACTCCGAAACCAGTTGGCACCACTCCGCAACCAGTTTGCACCACTCCGCAACCAGTTCGCACCACTCCGAAACCAGTTGGCACCACTCCGCAACCAGTTTGCACCACTCCGCAACCAGTTCGCACCACTCCGAAACCAGTTGGCACCACTCCGCAACCAGTTTGCACCACTCCGCAACCAGTTCGCACCACTCCGAAACCAGTTGGCACCACTCCGCAACCAGTTTGCACCACTCCGCAACCAGTTCGCACCACTCCGAAACCAGTTGGCACCACTCCGCAACCAGTTTGCACCACTCCGCAACCAGTTCGCACCACTCCGAAACCAGTTGGCACCACTCCGCAACCAGTTTGCACCACTCCGCAACCAGTTCGCACCACTCCGAAACCAGTTGGCACCACTCCGCAACCAGTTTGCACCACTCCGCAACCAGTTCGCACCACTCCGAAACCAGTTGGCACCACTCCGCAACCAGTTTGCACCACTCCGCAACCAGTTCGCACCACTCCGAAACCAGTTGGCACCACTCCGCAACCAGTTTGCACCACTCCGCAACCAGTTCGCACCACTCCGAAACCAGTTGGCACCACTCCGCAACCAGTTTGCACCACTCCGCAACCAGTTCGCACCACTCCGAAACCAGTTGGCACCACTCCGCAACCAGTTTGCACCACTCCGCAACCAGTTCGCACCACTCCGAAACCAGTTGGCACCACTCCGCAACCAGTTTGCACCACTCCGCAACCAGTTCGCACCACTCCGAAACCAGTTGGCACCACTCCGCAACCAGTTTGCACCACTCCGCAACCAGTTCGCACCACTCCGAAACCAGTTGGCACCACTCCGCAACCAGTTTGCACCACTCCGCAACCAGTTCGCACCACCCCGCAACCAGTTCCCACCACTCCACAACCAGTTTGCACCACTCAGTAACCAGTTCCCACCACTCCGCGACCAGTTCGCACCACTCTGCAACCAGTTTGCACCACTCCGCAACCAGTTCGCACCACTCCGAAACCAGTTGGAAGCACTACAAAACCAGTTCACACCACTCCGCAGCCTCTTCGCACCACTCTGCAATCTGTTTGCACCACTCCGCAAGCAGTTCACAGCACTCCGCAACGAGTTCGCACCACATGGCAACCAGTTTGTACCACTCCGGAACCAGTTTGCACCACTCCGCAACCAGTTTGCACCACTCCGCAACCAGTTTGCACAACTCTGCAACCTGTTCGCACCATTCCGCAACCAGTTCGCACCACTCTTCAACTAGTTTGCACCACTCTGCAACCAGTTTGCACCACTCAACCAGTTCGCACCACTCGGCATCGAGTTAGCACCACTCTACAACCAGGTCGCACCACTCCGCAACCAGTTCGCGCCACTCCGCAACCAGTTCCCACTCAGTAACCAGTTCCTCGCACCACTCCGCAACCAGTTCGCACCACTCCGCAACCAGTGCGCACAAATCCACAACCAGTTCGCACCAGTCAGTAACGAGATCGCACCACTCCGCAACCGATTCGCACCACTCTGAAACCAGTTCGCACCACTCCGCAACCAGTTTGCACCACTCCGCGACCAGTTAGACCACTCCGAGACTCGTTCGCACCATTCCGCAACCAGTTCGCACCACTCGGCAATCAGTTCCCACCATTCCGCAACCAGTTCCACCACTCCGCAACCAGTTTGCTCCATTCTGCAACAACTTCACACCTCTCCGCAAACAGTTTGCACCATTCCGCAACCAGTTTGCACCACTCCGCAACCAGTTCGCAACACTCCGCAACAAGCTCGCACCACTCTGCAACCAGTTCGCACCACTCCGCAACCAGTTCGCACCACTCCGCAACCAGTTTGCACCACACCACAACACGTTCGTACCACTCCGCAACCAATTCACACCACACCACAACCCGTTCGCACCACTCCGCAACCTGTTCGCACCACTCCGCAACCTGTTCGCACCACTCCGCAACCTGTTCGCACCACTCCGCAACCTGTTCGCACCACTCCGCAACCTGTTCGCACCACTCCGCAACCTGTTCGCACCACTCCGCAACCTGTTCGCACCACTCCGCAACCTGTTCGCACCACTCCGCAACCTGTTCGCACCACTCCGCAACCTGTTCGCACCACTCCGCAACCTGTTCGCACCACTCCGCAACCTGTTCGCACCACTCCGCAACCTGTTCGCACCACTCCGCAACCTGTTCGCACCACTCCGCAACCTGTTCGCACCACTCCGCAACCTGTTCGCACCACTCCGCAACCTGTTCGCACCACTCCGCAACCTGTTCGCACCACTCCGCAACCTGTTCGCACCACTCCGCAACCTGTTCGCACCACTCCGCAACCTGTTCGCACCACTCCGCAACCTGTTCGCACCACTCCGCAACCTGTTCGCACCACTCCGCAACCTGTTCGCACCACTCCGCAACCTGTTCGCACCACTCCGCAACCTGTTCGCACCACTCCGCAACCTGTTCGCACCACTCCGCAACCTGTTCGCACCACTCCGCAACCTGTTCGCACCACTCCGCAACCTGTTCGCACCACTCCGCAACCTGTTCGCACCACTCCGCAACCTGTTCGCACCACTCCGCAACCTGTTCGCACCACTCCGCAACCTGTTCGCACCACTCCGCAACCTGTTCGCACCACTCCGCAACCTGTTCGCACCACTCCGCAACCTGTTCGCACCACTCCGCAACCTGTTCGCACCACTCCGCAACCTGTTCGCACCACTCCGCAACCTGTTCGCACCACTCCGCAACCTGTTCGCACCACTCCGCAACCTGTTCGCACCACTCCGCAACCTGTTCGCACCACTCCGCAACCTGTTCGCACCACTCCGCAACCTGTTCGCACCACTCCGCAACCTGTTCGCACCACTCCGCAACCTGTTCGCACCACTCCGCAACCTGTTCGCACCACTCCGCAACCTGTTCGCACCACTCCGCAACCTGTTCGCACCACTCCGCAACCTGTTCGCACCACTCCGCAACCTGTTCGCACCACTCCGCAACCTGTTCGCACCACTCCGCAACCTGTTCGCACCACTCCGCAACCTGTTCGCACCACTCCGCAACCTGTTCGCACCACTCCGCAACCTGTTCGCACCACTCCGCAACCTGTTCGCACCACTCCGCAACCTGTTCGCACCACTCCGCAACCTGTTCGCACCACTCCGCAACCTGTTCGCACCACTCCGCAACCTGTTCGCACCACTCCGCAACCTGTTCGCACCACTCCGCAACCTGTTCGCACCACTCCGCAACCTGTTCGCACCACTCCGCAACCTGTTCGCACCACTCCGCACCCAGTTCACACCACTCCGCAACCACTTTGCACCACTCCGCAACCAGTTCGCACCACTCCAAAACCAGTTGGCACCATTCCGCAACCAGTTCGCACCTCTCCGTAGCCAGTTTGCACAACTCCGCAACAAGTTCGCACGACTCCGCATCTAGTTTGCACCATTCCGAAAGAAGTTCACACCACTCCGCAACCAGTTCGCACCACTCCGCAACCAGTTCCCACCACTCCGGAACCACTTTGCACCACTCCCATCCAGTTCGCACAACTCCGCAACCAGTTCGCACCACTCTGCAACCAGTTCGCGCCACTCCGCAACCAGTTTCCACCAATCTGCAACCAGTTTGCACCATTCCGCAACACGTTCCCGCTTCCCCGCAACCAGTTCGCACTACTCCACAACCAGTTTGCACCAATCTGCAACCGGTTTGCACCACTGTGCAACCAGTTCGCACCACTCGGAAACCAGTTCACACCACTCCGCAACCAGTTCGCACTACTCTGCAGCCAGATCGCACCACACTGCAACCAGTTCGCACCACTCGGCAACCAGTTCACACCACTCCGCAACCAGTTCGCACTACTCTGCAGCCAGATCGCACCACACTGCAACCAGTTCGCACCACTCGGCAACCAGTTCACACCACTCCACAACCAAGTTCCACCACTCTGCAACCAGTTTGCACCACTCCGCAACCAGTTTGCACCACTTCGCAGCCAGTTTGCACCACTCTGCAACCTATTCGTACCACTCCGCAACCAATTCACACCACTCCGCAACCGGTTCGGACCACTCCGTTCCAGTTCGCATCTTTCCACAGCCAGTTCGCACCACTCCGCAACCACTTTGCACCAATCCACAACCAGTTCGCACCACTCTACAACCAGGTCGCACCACTCCGCAACCAGTTTCCGCCAATCCGCAACCAGTTCGCAACACTCCCCAACCAATTCGCACCACTCCGCAACCAGTTCGCACAACTCCACAACCATTTCGCACCACTCAATAACCAGTTTGCACCACTTCGCAACCAGTTCGCACCACTCGGGACCCAGTTCACAACGTTTCGCAACCAGTTTGCACCACTCCGCAACCAGTTCCCACCACTCCGCAACAGGTTCGCACCACTCCGCAACCAGTTCGCACCACACCGCAACCAGTTCGCACCACTGCGCAACCAGTTCGCACCACTCCGCAACCAGTTCACAACACACCGCAACCAGTTCGCACCACTCCGCAACCAGTTCGCACCACACCGCAACCAGTTCGCACCACTGCGCAACCAGTTCGCACCACTCCGCAACCAGTTCACAACACACCGCAACCAGTTCGCACCACAATGCAACCGGTTCGCACCACTCCGCAACCAGTTTGCTCCACTCCACAACCAGTTTGCAGCACTCCACAACCAATTCGCACCACTCCACAGCCAGTATGCACCATGCCGAAACCAGTTCACACCACTCCGCAACCAGTTTACACAACTCCACAACCAGTTCACACCAATCCGCAACTAGTTCGCACCACTCCGCAACCAGTTCGCACCACTCTGAAACCAGTTCGCACCACTCCGCAACTTGTTCTCACCACTCTCCAACCAGTTCACACCATTCCGCAAGCAGTTTGCACCACTCCACAACCAGTTCGCACCACTCCGCAACCAGTTCGTACCACTCGGCAACCAGTTCCCACCACTCCACAACCAGTTCGCACCACTCCGCAACCAGATCGCACCACTCCGCAACCATTTTCCACCACTCCGCAACCAGTTTGCACCAGTCCGCAACCACTTTGCACCACTCCGCAACCAGTTTGCACCACTCCGCAACCAGTTCGCACCACTCCGCAACCAGTTTCCACCAATCCGCAACCAGTTCGCACCATTCTGCAACAAGTTCTCACCTGTCCGCAACCAGTTCGCACCACTCTGCAACCAGTTCACACCACTCTGCAACCACTATGCACCACTCTGCAACCAATTCGGACCACTCCAAAACCAGTTCGCACCACTCCGCAACCAGTTCGCACCACTCCGCAACCAGTTCGCACAACTCTAAAACCAGTTCGCACCACTCAATAACAAGTTCGCACCACCCCGCAACCAGTTCACAGCACTCGGCAACCAGTTCAAACCATTTTCCAACCAGTTCGCACCACTCCGCAACCAGTTCGCACCACTCTCTGCCAGTTCGCACCACTCCGAAACCAGTTTTCACCACTACGCAACCAGTTCACACCGCTCTACAACCAGTTCGCACCGCACCGCAACCAGTTCGCACCACTCTCTGCCAGTTCGCACCACTCCGAAACCAGTTTTCACCACTACGCAACCAGTTCACACCGCTCTACAACCAGTTCGCACCGCACCGCAACCAGTTCGCACCACTGTGCAACCAGTTCGCACCACTCCGCAACCAGTTCACACCACACCGTAACCAGTTCGCACCACAACGCAACCAGTTTGCACCACTCCGAAACCAGTTTGCTCCACTGCACAACCAGTTTGCATCACTCCACAACCAATTCGCACCACTCCATAACCAGTGTGCACCACACCGCAACCAATTCGCACCACTCCGCAACCGGTTTGCACCACTCCGCAACCAGTTGGCAGCAATCCGTATCCAGTTCGCACCACTCCGCAACCAGTTCTCACCACTCTCCAACCAGTTCACACCATTCCGCAAGCAGATCGCACCACTCCACAACCATTTCGCACCACTCAATAACCAGTTCGCACCACTCCGCAACCAGTTCGCACCACTCCGCAACCAGTTCTCACCACTCTCCAACCAGTTCACACCATTCCGCAAGCAGATCGCACCACTCCACAACCATTTCGCACCACTCAATAACCAGTTCGCACCACTCCGCAACCAGTTCGCACCACTCGGCAACCAGTTCACACCATTTCGCAACCAGTTCGCACCACTCCGCAACCAGCTCGCACCACTCCGCAACCAGTTCACACCACTCTGAAACCAGTTTGTACCACTCCGCAACCAGTTCACACCATTTCGCAACCAGTTCGCACCACTCCGCAACCAGCTCGCACCACTCCGCAACCAGTTCACACCACTCTGAAACCAGTTTGTACCACTCCGCAACCAGTTCACATCGCTCCGCAACGAGTTCGCACCACACCGCAACCAGTTCGCACCACTGCGCAACCAGTTCGCACCACTCCCCAACAAGTTCACACCACACCGCAGCCACTTCGCACCACAAAGCAACCGGTTCGCACCACTCCGCAACCTGTTTGCACCACTCCGGAACGAGTTCGCACCAGTCCGCAACCAGTTTGCACCACTCCACAACCAGTATGCACCATGCTGAGACCAGTTTACACTTCTCCTCAACCAGTTTGCACAACTCCGCAACCAGTTCACACCAATCCGCGACTAGTTCGCACCACTCCGCAACCAGTTCGCACCACTCCGCAACCAGTTCTCACCACTCCGCAACTTGTTCTAACCACTCTCCAACCAGTTCACACCATTCCGCAAACAGTTCGCACCAGTCTGCAACCAAATCGTACCACTTGGCAACCAGTTCGCACCACTCTGCGACCAGTTCGCACCACTCCGCAACCATTTTGCACCACTCCGCAACCAGTTCGCACCAGTCCGCAACCAGTTCGCACCACTCCGCAACCAGTTCGCACCACTCCGCAACCAGTTCGCACCACTCCGCAACCGGTTTCCACCAATCCGCAACCAGTTCGCACCATTCTGCAAGAAGTTTGCACCTCTTCGCAACCAGTTCACACCACTCCACAACCAGTTCGCACCACTCCACAACCAGTTCGCACAACTCTGCAACCACTTTCCACCACTCCGCAACCAATTTGCACCACTCAATAACAAGTTCCCACCACCCTGCAACCAGTTCGCAGCACTCGGCAACCAGCTCAGACCATTTTGCAACCAGTTCGCACCACTCCGCAACCAGTTCGCACCACTCCGCTACCAGTTCGCACCACTCAAAAACCAGTTTGCACCACTCCGAAACCAGTTCTCACCGCTCCGCAACCAGATCGCACCGCACTGCAACCAGTTCGCACCAGTGTGCAACCAGTTCGCACCACTCCGTAACCAGTTCACACCACACCGTAACAAGTTTGCACCACAACGCAACCGGTTCGCACCACTCCGAAACCAGTTCGCTCCACTGCACAACCAGTTTGCACCACTCCACAACCAATTCGCACCACTCCGCAACCGGTTTGTACCACTCCGCAACCAGTTGGCACTAACCCGTAACCAGTTTGCACCACTCCGCAACCAGTTCGCACCACTCCGCAACTTGATCTCACCACTCTCCAACCAGTTCACACCATTCCGCAACCAGTTCGCACCACTCCGCAACCAGTTCCCACCACTCTGCAACAAGTTTGCACCACTCCGCAACCAGTTCGCACCTCTCCGCAACTAGTTCGCACGACTCCGCAACCAGTTTGCACCACTCCGCAACCAGTTTATCCCACTCCGCAACCAGTTCACACCATTTTGCAACAAATTCGCACCTCTGCAACCAGATCGCACCATTCCGCAACCAGTTCACACCACTCCGCAACCAGTTCGCACCACTCCAAAACCAGTTGGCACCACTCCGCAACCAATTCCCATCACTCCGCAACCAGTTCGCACGACTCCGCAACTAGTTCGCACCATTCCGAAAGAAGTTTGTACCACTCAGCAACGCGTTCGCACCACTCCGCAACTAGTTCGCACCACTCTGAAACCAGTTCGCACCATTCCGCAACACATTCCCTCTTCTCCGCAACCAGTTTGCACCACTCCGCAACCATTTTGCACCACTCCACAACCAGTTTGCACCACTCCGCTACCAGTTCGCACCAAACCGAAACCAGTTCGCACCACTCCACAACCAGTTCGCACTACTCCCTAGCCAGTTTGCACCACTCCGCAACCAGTTCGCACCACTCCCCAACCAGTTCACGCCACACTGCAACCAGTTCGCACCACTCCGAACACGTTCGCACCACTCTGCAAGCAGTTCGCACCACTCCGCAACCAGTTTGCACCACATCGCAACCAGTTCGTATCTCACCGCAACCAGATCGCACCACTCGGCGACGAGTTCGCACCACTCCGCAACAAGTTTGCACCACTCCGCAACCAGTTCGCACCAATCCGCAACCAGTTTGCACCACTCTACAACCTGTTCGTACCACATTACTTAACCAGTTCACACCACACTGCAACCAGTTCGCACCATTCCGTACCAGTTTGCACCACTCCGCAGCCAGCTTGCACGAATCCACAACTAGATCGCACCATTCCGTACCAGTTTGCACCACTCCGCAACCAGTTTGCACGACTCCACAACTAGATCGCACCATTCCGAAAGCAATTCGCACCACTCTGCAACCAGTTCGCACCCCTGCAACCAGTTTGCACCAATCCGCAACCAGTTTGCACAACGCCCATCCAGTTCGCACCACTCCAAAACCAGTTTGCACCACTCTGCAACCGGTTCGCACCACTCAGCAACCAGTTTCCACCACTCCGCAACCAGTTCGCACCGCTCCTAAACCAGTTCCCACCACTCCGCAACCAGTTTGCACTACTCCCCAGCCAGTTCGAACCACTCCGCAACCAGTTCACACTACTCCGCAACGAGTTTGCACCACTCCGCAACCAGTTCGCACCGCTCTGCAACCAGTTCGCACCGCACCGCAACCAGTTCGCACCACTGTGCAACCAGTTCACACCACTCCGCAACCAGTTCACACCACACTGTAACCAGTTCGCACCGCACCCGAACCAGTTCACACCACTCTGTAACCAGTTCGCACCGCACCCGAACCAGTTCACACCACTCTGTAACCAGTTCGCACCGCACCCGAACCAGTTCACACCACTCTGTAACCAGTTCGCACCGCACCCGAACCAGTTCACACCACTCTGTAACCAGTTCGCACCGCACCCGAACCAGTTCACACCACTCTGTAACCAGTTCGCACCGCACCCGAACCAGTTCACACCACTCTGTAACCAGTTCGCACCGCACCCGAACCAGTTCACACCACTCTGTAACCAGTTCGCACCGCACCCGAACCAGTTCACACCACTCTGTAACCAGTTCGCACCGCACCCGAACCAGTTCACACCACTCTGTAACCAGTTCGCACCGCACCCGAACCAGTTCACACCACTCTGTAACCAGTTCGCACCGCACCCGAACCAGTTCACACCACTCTGTAACCAGTTCGCACCGCACCCGAACCAGTTCACACCACTCTGTAACCAGTTCGCACCGCACCCGAACCAGTTCACACCACTCTGTAACCAGTTCGCACCGCACCCGAACCAGTTCACACCACTCTGTAACCAGTTCGCACCGCACCCGAACCAGTTCACACCACTCTGTAACCAGTTCGCACCGCACCCGAACCAGTTCACACCACTCTGTAACCAGTTCGCACCGCACCCGAACCAGTTCACACCACTCTGTAACCAGTTCGCACCGCACCCGAACCAGTTCACACCACTCTGTAACCAGTTCGCACCGCACCCGAACCAGTTCACACCACTCTGTAACCAGTTCGCACCGCACCCGAACCAGTTCACACCACTCTGTAACCAGTTCGCACCGCACCCGAACCAGTTCACACCACTCTGTAACCAGTTCGCACCGCACCCGAACCAGTTCACACCACTCTGTAACCAGTTCGCACCGCACCCGAACCAGTTCACACCACTCTGTAACCAGTTCGCACCGCACCCGAACCAGTTCACACCACTCTGTAACCAGTTCGCACCGCACCCGAACCAGTTCACACCACTCTGTAACCAGTTCGCACCGCACCCGAACCAGTTCACACCACTCTGTAACCAGTTCGCACCGCACCCGAACCAGTTCACACCACTCTGTAACCAGTTCGCACCGCACCCGAACCAGTTCACACCACTCTGTAACCAGTTCGCACCGCACCCGAACCAGTTCACACCACTCTGTAACCAGTTCGCACCACAACGCAACCGGTTTGCACCACTCCGCCACCAGTTCGCACCACTCTGAAACCAGTTTGTACCACTCCGCAACCAGTTTGCACTACTCCCCAGCCAGTTCGCACCACTCCAAAACCAGTTGACACCATTCCGCAAGCAGTTCGCACCACTCCGAAACCAGTTTGCTCCACTGCACAACCAGTTTGCACCACTCCACAACGAATTCGCACCACTCCACAACAAGTGTGCACGACTCCGCAACCAATTCGCACCACTCCCCAACCGGTTTGCACCACTCCGCAACCACTTGGCACCAAGCCGCAACCAGTTCGCACCACTCCGCAACCAGTTCGCACCACTCCGCAACCAGTTCGCACCACTCCGCAACTTGATCTCACCACTCTCCAACCAGTTCACACCATTCCGCAAGCAGTTCGCACCACTCCGCAACCAGTTTGCACCACTCCGCAACCAGTTTGTACCACTCCGCAACCAGTTTGCACTAATCCACAACCAGTTCGCACCACTGGGCAACCAGTTCGCACCACTGTACAACCAGGTCGCACCACTCCGCAACCAGTTTGCGCCACTCCTCAACCAGTTCACACCACTCCGCAACCAGTTCGCACCACTCCGCAACCAGTTCGCAGAACTCCACAGCCAGTTCGCACCACCCAAAAACTAGTCCACACCACTCTGCAACCAGTTCGCACCACTTGGCAACCAGTTCACACCATGTCGCAACCAGTTCGCACCACTCAGCAACCAGTTCGCACCACTCTGCAACCAGTTCGCACCACTCCGCAACCAGTTTGCACCAGTTCGCACCGTTCCGCAACCAGTTCCCACTACACCGCAACCAGTTTGCACCACTGCGCAACCAGTTCGCACCACTCCGCAACCAGTTTACACCCTACCGCAACCAATTCACACCACAACGCAACCGGTTCGCACCACTCCGCCACCAGTTCGCTCCACTCCAAGACCAGTTTACAACACTCCACAACCAATTGGCACCACTCCAAAACCAGTTGACACCATT
>SZWC01008975.1:84525-95593 GCA_023375785.1 Penium margaritaceum | reverse complement strand
ACACACACACATGCACACACACACACACACACACACACACACACACACACACACACACACACACACTCACATCATTACTGCTAGTGATCAACTTTGGTTAAAGCTCTTGGGTGCAATGCAGTAACGTATCGTGGAGCACACGGTTGTTGCTGCACCAATAAGATGTCAAATGGTGGCCATAACCCCAACATCAAATTTGTGAAGAGCTGGATTGTAGTGATGTCTTATACTTCTGCATTCTAACATGGGACACACATACATAGGAGTGCATGCACCACAGACGCTCATGGTTGATGTGGTTTGAGTCCCTCTCATGTGCATGTTTTGAGCTTGATGAGCCAGGTTGCTGAACCCTCGGGACCACATGTGCGGTTCATACTTGCGTGTAAGAAACCACCTGAAGCTCGTTTGCTCCAGGGTTCAGTTCGATCCCTGGGTGGATTCCGGGCCCCATGTCAAAAGCCTCGGTGGGTGGCCTGGTCAACTGGCACTTTTCACTTCGCTCGCTCCTTACTCACTCACTTGTACTTTCCTAGTCATCCTATGTGAAAGTGAGCTTGCACGGATCCATGGCACTGCACCTTTCCTTCCACTTGCTTGCTTGCTTGCTTATTACAGCAACCTAAGCTACCTACTAGTATCAGGACAGGAAGGAGCGTCTTTCCACTCCCACGGTCCGGAGGCCTCGTCGGGTCACATCCGTGTGGCGGGTAAGTTCGCGCAAGCATTTTATGCACATAAGCCATGGTTTCGGCCACAGTAGCAGTTTCTATCAGTGTTTCCCGTGCACTCTTAGCCGTTTTTGCGGCCAGTGTAGCCGCGTCTCTTGCGTTTGCGTGCACACACATTGGTTGTGGTACGACCTTTGCAGAAAAATTTACAGTTGCTGCTTGCAAACTCTCTAGCTGTTGGTACGGCACTCGATGCAGCGTTCATAGAAACTTCCCTTGTCCGCATCGGCCGAGCTATGGCCATGTTAGGAGCATCTCTGCCATGGTTACGGCAACAACAACAACATTTTCTGCTGATGTATACACTCGCATTGGCCGTGCTACGGCCATCACAGCAGCATTCCTCACAGCTGCCCGCTTTGCTGTTGTTGCAGCAACAGTATCGTCGTTCACCACTGCTGCCCGAGTCCGCATCGGTTGTGCTTCAGCGATAGTTGCAGCATCTTTGCCGTGGTTACAGCAACAGCAATGGCATTCTCTGTGGCTGTACATGCCCGTATCAGCCGTGCTACGGCCACCGTAGCGGCATTCCTCACAGCTATCCGGTCAGCCGTAGGTACAACAAAAGTAGCGTCGTTCACCACTGGTGCGACGTGCAGTGTCGGCATTGTAGGACTCGATCTCGTCAGTGAGACTGCCGAGTCCAGCACAAATGAGGGCACGCACAACGCAAGAAGACTCAGACTCAACAGGCACAAAAGGAGGATTGGTAGAGGGATGAGGCTCATGACAGTATTCCCTGAGCTGCTCCCCTGCACCTAAGCACTGAAGCCGATTGCCCAAGAGTAGAATGTGAGATGAGAGGCAAAGTTAGGTGGGTTAGAGGCAAAGTCAGGTTTGCACTGCAAGGCAAGGGACTTGAACGTACAAACAAGTCAACAAAAAACGGATAGGCACCAAGACGGAGACCAAGCTCACCAAGAGCTGTAGCAAAAGGAGTGCAATGGTAGAAGAGCAACAGCAGATGAGGAAGCTACAACTGCAACAATAGTCGATGCCGAGACAGTGAGAGAGGCAAGTCCCGTTAGCGCTAGGGCCGACAAGGCGGAGATGGCAGCAGCGGTCAAGACCAGGAGTTGGATGTGACGAGTAGTTGATGATGACGAAGAGGGCAATGCTGATGCCTGTGCCGTGGAATCGTGAATGGAGTTGACGGCGTTAGAGAGTGCCGTTGCTGCAGCTGCTGCCGCTGATGCAACTACATATGTGGTGACTATTATCTGAGTGGCAACGTTGACAGCAGCGCCTGCCAGATAGCCCTGATCAACTGCAGCTGTTGTGTATGCCTCAATTGCTCTGACTGCAAAAGTACTTGGTGGTGTACATGCAACGCGTGCACAGGCGGCAAAGGTGGAAGCAACGGTAGCACTAGATACAAGGACGGCCTACAGAGTTGTCAAAAGATCAGGAGATGGAGAAGGAGCGGATTCTACAGTGGATGCAGCTAGGGATGCAGCTTGACGTGTGTCGAATGCTCTAGGTGCTGATGCTACAGAGGGTGGTGCTTCTCCACGAGGGATAGCACAACTGCACTGCTGACGGGTTCTATGGCCAACAGGTGGGCTTGATGGGGTTGGAAGAGCTCGACGATCACATGGTGGTGTTGTGGCCAGCTCGTTCTGTGCCATTGGAGAATCATTGTCGGTGGACTGGCAATCTGCGGCGTAATCTCTCGCATCCTCCCATGCGTAGTAGGCTGCAGGGTCGTAGTCTTCACCGGGGTAGTACCCTCGATTGCGGTGGCGAATCCTTGACCACACCTCCCGCTCTGCCCTCTCTTCGTAGTACGCAACCTCGTCCAGGATGCTGTTGCGCTCACGTGCGGCTGTAGGCGATGTGGGGATAGGTTCGGTTGTGGGAGAAGACGCCAACTTGCCGAGTGCTCGGCTGCCCGGACGGGCAGCCTGCGCAGCCAAGAGAATGTCAATGGTGAAAGTGCCTCAGCAGCTGTTGACACCATGACGGAGATGCGAAGTAGCAGCTGTGGGGATAGCGGCCACTACAGTGACCACAACGTGGTCATAGTGCAAGGTCCTGCGACCAAAGAACAACCGGGAAGCGAGGTGGTGGCTGTGGAGAACACTAGTGTTAGCTGTTGGGAGCTGCAATGTGCAGTAGCTGTTGATGTAGAGGCTACGGTTAGTGCTGTCACTGTCACCACCCCGGTAGGAACACGGACAAGCGGGCGGCTGCTGTGGCACCAGCATGGTCCACCAACATCCGGCGACCGGAACACGGCTGGAACTTAGATGAGAGGTGATAGGAAATGCCGATGCTGTGACGGCAACTGTGCTATTCCCGAAGTCCGAGCAGCATGTAGATCACGACTACTGTATGTACGGCTGCAGTGGGTACAGTAACTGTGCCAATCGTTGGTACCATAGTGCACACTAATAGCTCCATCATCAAGTGAGTACGCCGTTGCCACAGTGTGGCAATCACGAGTGCGGAGATCAAAACACGGCTAGTGATAAGATGGACAGCGGCGGAGAAGTACCGTTGCCGTTGGTACAACCAAGTCGATCACTGTCGTGGGTGACTGAGCAAAGCACGGCCAAAGAGATGACTGCTATGTGTTGTGCTGAGGGTGAGGCAATGGCTGCTGATGTGGCTGAAGCCACTGCCGTCGTACGTGAGCAAGAAACGCGGGATCACCCGTCACATGTGTGCAACCGAAAGAGGCCTCAGGACTGTCACGAGGAGGAGTATTCCTCCTCCTCTGATACCAGTAGGTAGCTGTGATTGCTAGACTAGCAAGCAAGCAAACAAGCAGGCGGAGAGAACAATGCCATGGATCGGGGAAAGCTCACGTTGAGTTGAAAGACAAGACAGCACAAGAAAGTAGTGAACAAAATGACGAGTACCGGTTGACCGGGCCACCCACGCGAGACTCACGACGTGGGGCCCGGACGCCATCCACGGATCGAACCCTGACCTGGAGCAAATGAGCTCCATTTGGTTTCTCACACGCCAATATAAACTGGCCGTGAGGTCTGGTGAGATCAGCAACCCGGCTCACTACGCTAGAAGCATGCAAATGTGCAAGAATCCAATCACACCTACCACGAGTGTATTGTGGTGCAGTCACTCCTCCAAGTGTGTTCCCCAGTCAAGAATGATATAGTATGAGCATCAAGCCCTCCACGGTGTTAGCATTGGTACATTGGTCACCACTTGATAGATTGGTGATGTAGCCACCACTATGTGCCCCCTGTTGTGTCACACCTTTGCACCTGACAGCTTTGGTCCGGGTTAGTTGCCTGCAGTGATAATGTGTGTGCGCGTGTAGAGTCAAAAGGTCACTTGTGGGTGTCACATCCACAACCAACAGTATGTACACACCGATGAATCCAGTAGGATAGCACCTGCTCAAGTCTTTTGATTCAGCACAACTGAGGGTGAGTGTTGATGTCACTAACTACCTCAGTGTGGTTGGCTCTCTCATGTACCTTGCGACCACCACCTGGGCAAACACGGCCTTTTGAATCATATTCTTGGCCCAATTCTCCCAACAGCTCGCCAAAGATACCTTGAGGCGGCACTACGTGTTGCCCGTTATGCACTTTCCGCTGCGCGTATGGGCCTATGCTATCATGCTCAGCCCTTGGTGGTCGTTGACAGATGCGCAGACAGTGATTGGGCACACGACAATGATGCTCGCAGTCGCACCAGTTACATCTTTCTTGTTGTTGGGACAACCATCTCTTAGAAGAGTGGTAAACAGGGATGTTTTGCCCGGAGTTCCAGTGAGGAAGAGTACGTGACGCTTGGTGTAGGTATGTGTGAAGTTATTTGGTTGTCTCGCCTACTACAACAATTGCGTGTTCCCATTCACTGCATGACCCTACGCTATGCCAACCAAAGTGCAAAGGCAATGACCGAGCACAATGGCACGCATCACTCCTGCGCCAAGTACATCGACATTGAGTATCATTTTGTATGCGAGTGCATTGCTGTTGGAGAAGTTCAAGTTTTCCGGGTCGACACTTGTCAGCAGCGTGCGGACTTCCTCACCAAAGCTCTTCAGAGTGGCATGTTCAAAGCGGTTGTGCATGCTGTTGGTATGCTGCGCTTGCATGATGCCCCAGATTGACATGAGTCTTGTGAGTCACATTGTTTCGTGACTTGTCTTTGTTCTTATGTGTGTGTGGGCTGTTCGTCCGTGGGTCATGAGTAATGGTGTTAAATCGATATTGAGACCGGTCTAGATCTCACTCGTCTCGATTTATTCTCGTCTTGTTGTCTTCTACCAAACGACACGAGACAATCTCGATCTATCTTGCACGAGATGAGACGAGACCAAGACATGTCATGTGTCGCGTGAGATCAATACAAAAATCTCGTACCGTAGTATGGTTCTCCCTTTTGTTTTCCAGTGAACCCTTCCATGTGTGCCAAGGCTGTAATAGCCAATCGTGCACTGGAACTGTCAGCACATAATGCGGACAAATCCAGTGTGCGACACTCTGTCTAGAAACGATCGTGTAGGGTCAACAGGAACATAAAAAAAAAGATTCGCATAAATAAATTTTCAAAGACAAACTAGTATAACAGTCACAATCGCTCGTATACAGGGTCGAGTCTCCATCTCCTGCTCTGAAGTCATCGTCAAAGTTCGCGGAATGGCATTCTCAATCCGCGTAAGGGGTTTACCCCCTTCGCAGGACTGAGGGGCAGTCGTCATCAACGACCCAGAGCAAGGAGACTTGAATGCTTCGAGTCTCCGGACGCCCATTTCCGTTTTCAGCCTTATCCCTGATTTTGGGACCCAAACCGCGGGTTGTTACCTTGCACTCGTGCTTTCACACAAGTTATTCCATTATTTTTATGCCGAATTTTGTCACAAACGAACTTTGATTTATGTTTTTGACGTTCTGGCGTAAAATCGTCGCGTGCAAGGCACGCTGGCAATTCCGCGCTAGCTTTTTCTCGTCTCTGGTCCCTTACCCCCCTCCCTCATCCTCGCTCGTTCGCTTGCAAGGAGGGTGAGCAGGGGCGAGGGCACCAGGCCAAGAGGCCTCGCCCTGAAGGCCCTAGCGGCCCCTACGTCGTCGATTAGGCTAAGGCCGCGATCGGCGACTGGCGGCTGGCGGCTAGCCGGTCACTTGGCCGGCCGCCGGCCGTCTGGCCGGCCGCCGGCCAGCAGCGAGCTGGCCGACGGCCAGCAAAGTGCTGGCCGTTGGCCAGCTCTCCCTGACGCGAGGGGTGGTGCGCAACCACCCCTCGCTTCAGCGAGGAGGGAGGGCAGAACCGACCCTCCCTCTACATTCCTCCCCACTTGTTATGAACCGTCTCGGTTCATGAACAACTAGCAAGGTTTTGAGTTAGTGAGTCATCAACAGTATCAAAGTAAATCAATAATTTAAATCACGAGCTAAACATGAACACGTGCATGGCACTTGGACCTAAGCTACAGCTTGTCGGTTCGCACAGCTAGCGGCCTCCCCGTTTAGGCTGGAGCATCCGCAAGACAAACATGTTGGGCGTCCCCAACCTCCTATGGTTACAGTCCATGCATGCCGCCCTGCGGGAATGTTGTTCACTTTTTCCGCGTTTAGGTGGTGCCCCCTAACACGTGTCAATCCGTGTGAGCTGCAAGCTCGCTCCAATACTCATTGAGCAACCGAGATTCGGGCTTCCATGATTTATGTTCAGGTCCACACCCGGCCCAATGAACGAGGTATTCCCTAACAACCCGCGACAGGAGAGTACGCTCTCGGTGCTGGAGTAGGCGAAGAGCCTTGTATTGGCCATCGGTAGCAAGGACTGCCAGTGGTGGCTGAACGGTTCCCTCTGTTGTGTATGGAGCCAACAGGCTCACATGAAACACGTCATGTATCTTCAAATTCGGCGGAAGCAGCAGTCGGTATGCCACTAGCCTGATGCGTTCAACGATGGGAAACGACCCAATCCACTTCGGTAGAAGTTTTCGCGCCCCTGGCAACTTCAGCCAAAGATTCTTAGTGCTAAGAAACACTTTGTCACCGATGTCAAATGAGACCTCACGGCAAATTTTGTCGACATATGCCTTTTGTCGTTGTCGAGCAGCTTGAAGGTGACCCTTTGCCTCCTATAACAAGGAGTCAATGCGCTCGGCAAAGGCTTGAGCAGATGACCCTGTCCTCCTGTACTCCCACCCTTCACCAATGAAGAGGGCACCACTGGATACCGACCACTGTTCAGCACAAACGGTGTGAACTGTGTAGACTCATTCACCAAATTATTCACCGCAAAATCTACCGGTGCTAAGAATTCATCCCACTGTTTCATGGCAGGGTCCACGTACATGCAGATGATTTGTTCCAAAGTGTGATTCATACGCTCTGTTTGTCCGTCATTTTTAGGGTGAAACGCCGTTAACATCTGCTACCAAAGTACTCGTGCATCTTTTGCCAAAACGTACTAGCAGTTTTTTTATCTTGATCGGAGATAACGCGCAACGGCAAGCCATGGTGCTTTATGACACCCTCAAAGAAGAGACGAGCGGTCTCCTTTGTTTTCACATCAGTGGTTGTAAGAATGAAGTGTGTCATCTTTGTCAGATGATCCATAGCCAGTAGTATTGCATCGTGGCCACGGGCCGTGTCAGGAAGACCAGCAATGAAGTCCATGCTGACGCACTCCCATGGAGTCCCAAAAATGGGAGGCTGTTGGAGGAGTCCAACAGGCTTCTTCTTACTAGCCTTATTCCGAAGACATGGGTCGCATATCATGCAATACTTACAAATATTGACACTCCATCTTGGCCACCAATAGTGGTCCGATAGTGCTTGTCCGGTCTTTCGAGGTCCCACAGGACTTGTAACCGACGGGTCGTGGAACTAGGAGATGATCTTCGCTCAAAGGTCTCCCGAGTTTGACACAAAAACTTGTTCTCCGTGCCAGAAGATGCTTGTAGCCTCTACCAATTCGTACTTTTCCAGATTTCGAGAGTCTTGAAACCAAGAATCCACACAGTATTCCATGTGGATCCTATTTACAAAACCGTTGTAATCTGCTGCTTTTTAAATTTGATGATTGAGCGGTTCTGAATTTGGGGATCTTTAATTTCGATGAAGGGGTAATTTATTTCTGTTTTCCTGGAATTCGTCGAAGGGCACAGGGTGGGACCTTGAATTCGACGACCGGACTCGCTCAATTTTCTCCATTCGGCGATCTTTCCAATCGCGGTGAAAAAAAATCTGATCCTGCTGTTGCAACACGCACAATCTGTCAGGTTGCCTGACAGATCGTGTGTGGCAGGTACATGTGGTCTGTTTGGACCGCGTGTACCTGACAGGCAGCTGCGTCAAGCTGCTTGACATGCGGTAATCACAACATGTCAAGCGCTCGCGGTACTCCGGCAATTCAAATCACTGGTTTGGTAATTTGAATCACCGGAACATGAAGCAGGACACATAAAGCTTACAGTTTCTGGTAAAACAAAAGAGCATGAGTTACAAAACAGAAAATGAACGGTCCTATGAACCCAAACATGAAACTTGTCGGGTGGCACTTTCAATTCGATTATCCGATACTAGAATAATTCAATTGCCTCAATGAATTCGATGAAGCATCACTTTCGACGAGACAAAAAGTGGTTAAAATCGAATTCAAAAGTCAGTAGGGTAATGGATAATCTCTTGTGGTGGTTGCCGCAGAGGTGTAGGGGGATCTGGTGTTGGTACTGTTGCTGTTGCAATGGCCATAAAACAGCCACCGACCTCGGTGGTTGCTTTAGCTTCCACAGGCTGTCGGCTTAGTGGATCGGCCACATAGATGCGTCCTGCTCTTTATTCCCATGTGAACGAGAGTCGGCTAAGGTATTCGCTTCAACACGCCCATCGTCTTGACAGGTTTGGTTGTGTTTGTAAAAACACCAATGGGTCATGGTCAGTCACGACCGTCACAACCCCTTCTGCACCCTCGAGGTATCAACGCCACATCTTGAAAGCGTATACTACTCCAAGAAGCTCTTGATCCCCAGTCGTATACCGCGTTTCCACTACTATGAGCTTCCGGCTCTCATATGCAACTGGGTGACCGTTCTGCATGAGGACAGCTTCGAGTCCTACTACCAACGCATCACATTGAATCTCCCACGGTTGCAATGGATCCGGAAGAGCTAGGACGGGCGCTGTGGATAGAAGCTCTTTGAGAAATGCGTTCTCGCCATCAGATGTCCATTCTTAGCGCATGTCTTTTTGCGTGAGCCTCGTTAGCGGTGCTACTAGGGTCAAATACCCTTGCATTAACTGTCAAAAGTAGTTTGCAAGGCTGAGGAATGAACGAATCTGCCCTACATTTTCCATGTGTGGCCAGTCTACAACGGCTTTGACCTTTTGTGGGTCGACATGGATGCCGTCCTGGTCGGCGATGTGTCCAAGGTATTCGAACTCATCTTGTGCAAACTTGCACTTGCTCACTTTGGCATAGAACTTCTGTTCTCGAAGGATTGCAAAACCTTCTCCGAGATGTTATATGTGCTCTTCCATTGATTTGGAGAAAACAAGGATGTCGTCCAGATAAACCAAGACAAAATGAACGAGTTTCTTGGCGAACGTTCCGTTCATTTCTCCTTGGAAGGTTACAGGGACACTTGTAAGCCCAAAGCATAACACTCGTATCTGCTAGTGTCCCATGTGCGTTCGAAACGCGGTTTTAGACACATCATCTTCCGTCATACAGATTTGATGGTACCTTTGAGACAAATCCAAAGACGAAAATACTTTTGCCCCTTGGAGTTGGTCAAAAAGGTCCTCAATCCACTGTACGGGGAATTGATTTATCAACTTCAGCTTGTTCAACGCCTGGTAATCTACGCACATGCGTAAACTACCATCCTTTTTGTTCACAAAAAGGATCAGCACACCGTACGGCAAGCTACTTGGCCCGATCCATCCTTTTGCAAGGTTCTCTTTGATTTGGCGTTCGGCCTCTCACCTTTCCGATGGACCAAAACAATACATGGGTCTAAACGGAGGAGTCGCCTGTGGTTGCAGCGGAATCGTGTGGCCCATGTGTCTTTATGGTGGAAGCCCAGCCGGTGGGTCTTGGAATGAATCCAAGAACTCCGCCAATAGAGATTTTATCTCTTGCGGCGTGTCTTCCTTCATGTCGTCCTCCACTTTCTGGAGCTGGGCCGGTGACAACGTTCAGTTGTCACCGACAACAACTGCGCCATTCGATGGCTTATACTTCAGGCCAACCTGTCGGGTAAAGCCAAGGCTAACAAAGGAGTCATCTCCTCCAGTGTCAGCAAGTACGTTCGCGGGAGCACCCGCTAGGTGTCTTTTGAACTACATCGTCATGTTGCCTCTCTTCCGAGTGAACATGCTCGACGATGACAAGCGGAGTTTCTGATAAACACAGAGTCTAGACGGTGGATGTCGCAGCTCCCATGGTTAACCTAGGCGAGTCCACATCTTGTGGACACGTGTGAATTCAGCTAACACTTTCCAATCTTTAAACTTCACTAGGTCGAAATCATCGACTAAAGGTACCGCGAACGTAATTGAACTCATCGCTTTGAGGGCATTTGCTTCAATCAATGTGTTACAAAATTCTTGCACAGTGGTCAGTGTTGCCACCACTAAGTAAGTTCAGTCATGCATCTCGTCCGGTGATGCAAGATTTAGTGGGCAATGTCGATCAGCAAGTGTAAAATGAGGTTCAACGAGTGGGGACAAAACAACAAAGCAATTTGAACTCGTCAAAAACTCAAATTGTTTAACATCCTCGTATGAAAGCATGAACCCACACTTGTGATCCTGTTTTACCCTTGAGTGGTCCCCACTAACGTCACTTAGGAGTGGGTAAACCCGCCCCACAGCCTTGTCCGTTACCACGGCCGGGCACATTGCCGCGACCGCGACCCTGTCCGCGGCCTCCTGCTACACTCTCCCCACAAGGTGCTGCTATTACGGCTAACGCCGCGGCCTCTTGTCCACCACAAGCAGCCTCAGGGCATTTTGCCCTTAAGTGTCCGGGTTGCATGCAGTTGTGGCACAATTCCTTGCAGAATAACGTGTTACGACGCTCACATGCCACCTGCAACTCGTCATTATCGCGGCCACGCTTATGGTTGGGGGGCTTGTTCCCACCAGCCTTCTTGCTTGGGGGGTTTGCCGGTTGTTTGCTCTTGACCCCGCCCCGCTGCCGAGCTATTCCTCCAGCCCCTATACCATCCATGCGTGCATCGCGGCCTTGCTGTGCATGCACGTTCGGCCGTGCATCCGAGTCATTTTTTACCCGGGGTTCCGATGTGATCCCAGTACCGCGGCATTGGCACCGCAGTCAACCTCGATGTGGCATCGATGTGCAGCTCCACCAAACGCTCGAGCGCGACCCTCCCCCCC
>SZWC01008975.1:66533-80128 GCA_023375785.1 Penium margaritaceum | reverse complement strand
AAGCGGACTCGGGGTGGGGCGTCGGTGACAGACTGAAGCACATGGGGGGGGGGGGGCATGTCTTGTGCTGCTGAATGTGGTTTACATGACAGGAAACTTTGATGGGCATGCATGCTTGCATCTCTGCATGTTAGTGATGGCCCTGTAGGCTCGTGCATTTCCCAGTTTCTCCATGCATGCTGTTTCTGATGACATCTCAAGTTTACTTGTTCATTGACATTGGATTCACTGTTGGTACAAAGAATGTGTGGCTGGTTTAAACAGCCATTGTGTTGGCTGGTGCAATTTTCCCTTATCCTAGTGCAAAAATGCATTGAGTCTCGGTCGTTGAGTGAGCAGCCACCACTCCATGCATGCAACTGCATTGCATGCATTAATGTTTACGTAATTAGAACAGAAATGTTCTTGAATGGTACATAATGATGTGTGCAGCATGGTAGCAATAAAACAAGTAAAAACTGCATTTTGTAAATGTGGAGGATGCACACTTGGTACTAGTCGCACTAGTCATGGTGTCCAAGTAGCCTCCCCCTCCCCCCCCCCTCCTGCCGAGGTGGCCGATGTGCCGAGGTGGCCGATGTGCCAAACCACCACATCGATGTACCGCGGTGCACATCGATGTGCCATGGTTCGAGGGGCCTAGGTCAACTATGATCCGAGTAGTGCTTTGGGTTTGCCGAATACACTTCGCTCATGTAGTCTCGCAACGCCCTCCAGCTTGTCCAAGCTTGGCCCGTTGCGGGCGTCGTGGTCTTGTCATTTAGCTTGTTGCTAGCAAGACCATTGCACAAGTACTCGAGCGGCAAGCACTCTGGGTACTTGAAGGTCTAGGTACCGTCGCTCTTGGTGAAGCTTTCGGCTTCCTCCACGAGCGCGGTAAACTCGCTCAAGTAGGCCTTAAGCGAGTTACCCAGATGCCAGAAGTCCTTGATCTAGTGGAAGGCACGCTATGCCTCCTCACGCTTGGTACACTTCTTACGCATGATTGCACAGAAGGCTTCCCACGGTATGGGCTACCACTCAAGGTGAGGCCTCTGCGCACTCCACTCCTTGACCACGTACTTGAAGAGCTTGTCTTCAAGCTGCGTCATGGTAAGGTCACCCCAGTAATTGAGTGGAGCATTGTGGACGCGTAGGACGTGCTCCATACGGTTCAGCCAGTCGGTCAGCTTCACTTCCTTTCGGAAGATCTCCACACTGTGGAGGAATGACGTGTTCATGACCGGCCCCGAAGTCGTCGAAGTAGGCAAGTCGTCGTTGCCACAGGCAGTGGCATCAGCAGCTGCGAAGCATTGCGCTTGGTGCTGCATCCACACCTGGGTCACGCTTTGCAACGCCTTGTCGAGGTCGTCGCATTGGCGGCGTGCCTCATGAGCGGCAAGGCGTTGCAGCTGGCGATCACGATTCAGGTCCGTGATGCTCTGCCCAACGTGGGCTAGCAGGTTGGCGAAAACGAAATTCATCTGTGATGTCAAAGCATTAGTGACATCCTCCAGGGCCTCACATTTTTCGTGCACCTGTACCCACTTCAGGAGGGTACGGTTCACGTACACGCCTTCCAGAAGTCCCACCTTCCAAAGGAGGCTGTCGTTAGCGACGACACTTGAGTGGGCGCTGTCCTGCCCCATTGCGGCCACATCGTAGGAAGGGGGGTCCGCCCCCACTCCTCCGAGTGGTGTCGTACGTCTATCGTTGATGGTGATCTTCAATCGACCCGCCGCCACAGCAGCAAACTCAGCAAGTCTGCGGTGGTCATCGCGAATTGCCTTCGTGGCGACATCGTCCGGCTCGTTCTTGCTGGAACTTCCCACGTGGCTGCTTTTGGCGCCTTTGCTGCTCTCGGCAGCCTTGCTAGCTTCGGCAGCTTCAGGCGATGCGATGAGCGCCTTGCCCTTCTCAAGAAATTGGCTTGAGTTTGTCGCACGGCGATGGCAATGATCGTGATCCTCTTCACCTTCGCCATTGTCGGCGTCGTGATCTTTGTCGGGATCCCCCTCCGGGAGATCCTCCTCCATTGCGTCGTCCGTCGCGTGGGGGTCGCCCACGTGCACGTCGTCGTTCTCATCAAGCACTTTTCCGGCCTCCGCACGCTTCTCGGTGTCGCCGAGATTGGCATTGATTGCCTTCGGCGGTACGGTTGCCTTTGGTTTGGCAACCGTGCTTGCGGCGGCGACTCCCAAAACTTGGAGTCCGCCGAGGGCGTGTGGTGAGGACGTTACTACCTTGCCCTTGTTGGTCCTTGACGGTCCAGCAATTGCCATCTTGTCGCGCGTGCAACCAGCACGTGAAAACCGCTGTGGGGATCACCCCACAACTTTGAGGAGGGATCGCCTCCCACAGTCTCCTTGCTCTTACCATGGGTGAGACAACTAAAAACTTCATTTCTGTTTTCCTAGGCCGCCACGTCGGCACAAGGGCGTGGATTTTAAAAACTAGTCTTCCTAAGCCGTGACTCATGGAAAATGGTAGTGACTAGAATCTAGGAAAACAGAACATTATAAGGTAAGGAAATGACAAGGGACGTGAGTGTCGCTCACAAAACGAGACCAAGGAGTGTAAGGAGGAATTCTGAAAATTTATACCAACTCTTTCACTCTTCCTTCTACCTCCTTGTCTTCCTTGGCCTTCTCTTCACGCTCCTTGACGCCTCTCGCGTTCTTGGGCGGCGTCTCCCTTGAGCCGGCGGCGTTGGAGTGTGGTCAAAACCCTTCAAGGTGACACCCTCCTTTTTGGGGTGCTCTCAGACCGTGAGAAAGGGAAAGGGCCCTGTCCCAATTTTTGGATGAGGGAGGGAGGAAGGATTTTTTAAAATGGGGAAGATTTGGTGGGTTTTGGGGGTGGGAACTCCCCACCCCGTCCCACAAAAATCCTCCTGGCCACGTGGAAGTGAGGAAAGGCTAGAGGGAAGAAGCTCCACCAAGTAGGGATTTTTTCCAGCACTCCAACACACTTTATGGCACTTCAATCCATGAAGTATGGATGTCGTAGTCCCTTCTAGCGTTTCTGTAGTAGTTTGTAGCTGCTGGCGGCATTTTGTATACAACATAGCCGCCGTTTCCGTCGAACCCTTAGTCGTGGGGGTCGTTTGACTCTGACACCACTGTAACGGGTCGAGTCTCTAGCTCCTGCTCTGAAGTCGTCGTCGGAGTTCGCAGAACGGAGTTCTCAGACCGCGTCAGTGGTTTACCCCCTTCACAAGACTGAGGGGCAATGTCATCAACGACCCGTAGCAGGGAGACTCGAATATTTCAAGTCTCCGGAGGCCCATTTCCATTTTCAGCCTTACCCCTGGTTTTGGGACCCAAACCGTGGGTTTTTACCTCAAACTCGTGCTTTCACAAAAGTTATTCAGTTATTTCATGTCGAAGTTTGTCGCAAAAAAACTTCGATTTATGTTTTTTACGTTATGGCGCGAAATCGTCACGTGCGAGGCACGCTGGCGATTTTGCGCCAGCTTTCTCTCGTCTCTTGTCCCTCGCCACCCTCCCTATCCTCGCTCGCTCGCTTGCAAGGAGGGCGAGCGGGGGCAAGGGCAGGAGGCCACGAGGCCTCGCCCTCAAGGCCCTCGCGGCCCCTCAGCTGCCGATCAGGTTGAGGCCCCGATCGGCGGCTGGCAGCTGGCCGGCTGGTGGTCAGCCAGTCACTTGGCCGGCTGCCGGCCGTCCAGCCGGTCGGCAGCGAGCTGGCGGACGGCCAGCGAAGTGCTGGCCGTTGGCCAGCTCTCGCTGACGCGAGGGGTGGTGCGCAACCATCCCTTGCTTCAGCGAGGAGGGAGGGCCGAACCGGCCATCCCGCTACAGCTCGACGTTTAGTGCGTAAACCACTTTAGCTACTTCACTCACGGTAATTTGTTTCGCTCCACGTAACCTGCTTGCGCGTGCCAAACGCCGGAACATGCAAAAGGCTGGCTAGTCGTGAAGATGTTTCGTGCCCAGTGGTCCAAACCTGCAGTTGTCTGGTGAGATGGCTGAATGACTGCTTTGAATGTTGAACTGGGGGAGTTTGCTTTCAAAAAGATGCTGATTCTAGTTGTTTTCATAAATCTTGCTCGCAGTCCAAATGAAGTCCCTGCAAAGTGGGTGGGTTCCGGCAACTCAATTCGTCGTTTCGCTCGCCCCTCGCAATGGTTCAACATGCAAGATCGTCTCGGATGTGAGCGAGACTGAGACGAGATCAAGACGAGCAAAATACAAATCGATATGAGACCGAGATTTTCTCGTCTTATGTTCCTGGGACAAGACATCTCATACCGAAATGCAAAAGAATGAGTTTGAGGTCGAGATGTCTCGTCTCGATCTCGATTTAACAGCCCTAGTCATGAGGGAGTGTTGGTTATGGGTGAGAAAGAACGTCTATGCAGCAGGTTGGGGAAGCAGCGTTGTTGATGCAGCGTGTGGGCTTCCACGCTTGTTGCTTAAGTCAGCTACCCCCTCAGTCTGCTGCTCTAGAGTCTAAGTCTGGAAGCTCTGGGTTTGTTACTCAGAAACGCGCGCGCCAGCGTTAGCGCCAGAAAGTAGCTGAAAACTGATAGTAACTGATTAGGAATGAAGACTGAACAGCAATGGGGGACCCCTCCAAGTTCTAGCCCCCCCCCAGCTCTATAGAGCTTGTTACTCAGTTCATCAGCCAATCAGAAAATAGCTAATTTCAGGCTGGCAGGTTTTCTCGGTGAGGCCTGCCAGACGGCCGACAGCCCAAAACCAGGGCGTCGTCCGTTTTGCCTGAAAACTGGACCATACCATAAAACCGACGCTGCGAACGCAGCCGTGCGGTCAGAATCAGCTAGAAAAATAGTAGCGAGGAGTTATGGCAGCCTGAACCCAGGCAGTGCCCACGACGGTTTATGCTGCCGAACAGGGCCATGCAACATGCAACAGGGACCCTATGCAGCGCATGACGACGCAGGCACGACAGAACGCGCTGGACGCATGCAGACAGCGACTATGGTGGCAGTGACGGCCGGCAGCGCGACCGCCGAGGAGGCCTGCCGATGGACCTGAACACGTCGCTGGAGAGAGGAGGCTCCAGCGAACTGCGAGAAGACCTCAGCGTGCGTCGGCTCTACCGGATGACACTCCATCAGCGTCGAGTCTCGCTGTTAGTCATCTGCACGCCGATGTACACAAGCCGGGAGGACACAACAGAGCACAATGAGCGCAAAAAACCAACACTCCCCCATGACTCACAGGCGTAGTGTACATGGGCGGGCAGAGAAACGGTCAACATCAAGACTCCCCCAAGGTACGTAGAGACGCGGGCAGAGACGAAGAGGGCAACTCACGGACGCACGCCGACTGAATTCACAACTTTCTTGAACGAGTCTCGCTTCAGTGCCTTGGTTAAGAAGTCAGCCAGTTGTCGTGCAGTCTCAACCCATATGATGCTGATGCTGTCGTCATGCAACAACAAACGCACATAGTGATACTCAATATTGATGTGCTTTGTGCGTGTGTGATGCACACCGTCATTGTCGGCGATGGCCACGGCACTCTCATTGTCACAATGCAAGGTGATGGATGCGACAGACTGACACAACTCGGAGAGCAGACGGCCCAACCACACACTCTCACATGCGCCTGAGCCAAGGGCCACGTACTCAGCCTCAGCAGTGCTGCGTGCAATGCACCCCTGCTTGCCACTGCGCCAAGACACAGCTGTGCCCCCGACCAGAAAAATCCAGCCAGTGCGACTCTTACCGTCTAGACTACCGGCCCAGTCCCTGTCAGTGTACCCCACTGCGACGACGGACGGCTGACGGCAGAACATGAGACCTCGCCGAGGGGTCGAGACGACATAGCGCAGTATTTGGATCGCGGCCTCAAAGTGGAGGTGATGCGGCTTCTAAGAGAACTGGGCCAGGAGGTTGACGGCAAACGCGATGTCTGGACGCGTCGTCATCGCCAGAAACATCAGTAACCCGATGACCCGCAGATACGTAGTCTCATCAACTGACTCCCCCACAGCAGCTGGGTCGTGACTTTTCAGCTTCACCTGACCATCGGGTGACATGGGTGAGGATGCGCTAGGCACGAGGGGCAAGTCCTTGGCGAAGCGAGTGGACAGGGTCTGCACATAGGCAGCCTGGTGGACGTGCAGGATGCCCTGGGAGCGATCATGCTCGAGCTCCATGCCCAGGAAGACTCGGGTAGACCCGAGATCCTTCATCTGGTAGGCGGCGTGCAGCAGGTCCTTGATGCGCTGGATGGCTGCCGCGTCTTGCGACGCAATGAGGAGATCGTCGACGTAGACCAAAACTGCGGCGAAGGTCTGACCTTGCGGGCTGACGAACAGTGCGAGATCAGCGGTGCTGCGCTGGAGGCCGCCACGGAGAAGCGTACTGCTGATCTCCTGGTTCCAGCACCGAGGCGACTGCTTCAGGCCATAGAGGGCTTTCCGCAGCCGCCAAACTCTCCCAGTGCCATCGTCAAAGCCCGGTGGCTGCGTCATGTAGAGCTCCTCACCTTTCAGTGAGCCATGGAGGAATGCATTGCTCACATCCATCTGATGCAACTCCCACCAGTGCTGGGCAACCAGGCTGAAGAGCGCCCGGCTAGTGGAGAACCGGCCAACTGGGGCGAAGATCTGGTCGTAATCGACCCCAGGGACCTGAGCGAACCCCTTTGCTATGAGACGGGCCTTGTACTTGTCCAAGGATCCGTCAGGCTTCCACTTACGCCGAAAGACCCACTTGGCACCAATGGCCTTCCGACCTGGAGGGAGGTCGGCGAGGTCATACACATGGTGCTGTCGGATAGCAGCGAGCTCCTCGGCACAGGCAGCATCCCAGTGTGTGGCCTCAGGGGAGGCTCGAGCCTCGCGTAGGGTGGCAGGGTCCTCTGGGCGCACTGTGGACCGGACTGAGAGGGCGTGTGCATCACGGGCCCCAGGTGGGATGCGTGCGAGTGCAGCCATAACAGCATGCCGATGCTCGTGATAAAGCATGGCGTACCCCAATGGAGAGCCCGGGTGAAGGTCTGCGATGATGGCAGAAGTGGTCAGGGCGAGAGCCTTTGTGCCAGGGTCCCCACTCACGACCATGGGAGTGTAGGAGACACGTGGAGCCACAGGGGGTCGAGGTGCCACGGGACGGGGAGCGACGGTCTGCGCGCTGACTGTCGGCCAAGGTCGGAGGCTGCCGCCTGGGCCACGTGTGTAGCGCCGTCAGGCAGAAGATGGCGTTGAGTCCGACGGGCCGACGGAGGCGGACGAGGCTACTGGTCCGGAGGAGCCAGCAGACGCATCAGGCGCTGCTGGGCCGAAGGGGTCAGCGCACATAGCTGGGGCTGCCGGCCCGGAGGGGCGAGCGGACGCGACTGGGGCTGCTGGCCCAGAGGGGTCATCGGACGCGACTGGGGCCATCGGCCTAGAGGGACTATCAGAAGCGACTAGGGCTGCCGGCCCGGAGGGGCCAGCGGACGCGACTGGGGTTCTCAGCTCGGAGGGGCTAGCGGACGCGACTGGGGCTGCCGGCCCGGAGGGGCCAGCAGACGCGACTGGGGCTATCGGCCCGGAGGGGCCAGCGGACGCGACTAGGGCTGCCGGCCCGGAGGGGCCAGCGGACGCGACTGGGGCTGCCGGCCCGGAGGGGCCAGTAGACGCGACTGGGGCAGCTGGCTCGGAGGGGCCAACGGACACGACTGGGGCTGCCGGCCCGGAAGGGTCAGCGGACGCGACTGGGGCTGCCGACCTGGAGGGGTCAGCGGGCGTGACTGGGGCTGCCGGCTCGGAGGGGCCAGCGGACGCGGCTGGGGTTGCCGGCTTGAAGGGACGGAGTGATGTGTCACCCGGAAGCGACAGGACGGAGGACGGACTCACCACTCCCCCACGCGACGGGAGGGACACGGACGAGCCGGAGCGGACGAGGTCGCGGGGAAACAGGTCCTCAAAGAAGAGGGCATCGCGGGACTCGACGCTGTTGTGTCGGGATGGGTCCCAGAAGCGCCAGGCCTTGGACTGGCGAGACACGCCGAGAAAGGTGCAGGGGCGTCCGCGGGGGGCGAGCTTGCCGCCCTGCTGTGGGGTGGGCAGCCACACAACGGCTACGCAGCCCCAGACGCAAGCCGGGCGGAGGTCAGCACGCCGACCGCACCAGTACTGATAGGGCGTGGACTAGCGAGGAAGGGGACCGTGGGAAACCCGGTTCCAGACCCAGGTCATGTAGGCCATGGCTTCAAAATAGAAGCCATCGGAGAGACCGGACTCGACCCGCATGGTGCGGACGACGTCGGCCATGGTACGATTCCACTGCTCGGAGACGCCGTTCTGGGCGGGTGCGTAGGGGGCAGACGTCTCATGGCGGATACCGCGGGAGGCGAGAAACGTTGTGGCCTCACCCAGGTACTCGCCACCGCGATCGAAGGGAAAGCGGCAAACAGGGTGGCCACACTCGCGTTCCGCGAGGACAAGACACTCCTGAATGGTTCGGGCGACATCGCTCTTCTGCCTGAGGTAGAAGACCCAACGGTAGCGAGAGTAGTCGTTCGTAAGAGTGAGGACATAGCGGCCATGCTCACCGAGGGACTCGGTGGGGAGAGGGCCCATGACGTCAGAGTGGACAAGGTAAAGGGGGGCGGACGCACGAGAGGAAGATAGGGGGTACGTGGACCGGTGCATCTTCCCCTGAGCGCAGTCAATGCACTCAGTGGGGCACGGGAGAGGGAAAGTCTCCGGATCAAGGCCCTTGGCCGGCTGGGTGCGGAGCATCCTCTCTACTGCGGCGGAGTGAACGTGGCAAAGGTGGCGGTGCAGGAGGCGGGTGTGCTGAGGAGAAAGCGTGCTGGTAACTAACACATGACCGGTCGCAGCCGACGGGTAGGAGACGGAAAGGGAGGTGGAGAGGCGGGGAATGTGCCACAAGTTACCACAGGCGGTGGCGTGCAGGACGACAAGAACTGACGGACGCAACGACACTGTGCCAATACCACGTGAATGCACAACGTCCATGCTCATGCAGTCAAGGGCAGTCACGGACAGGAGGCTGAGCTCGAGACCAGGGACGAAGAGAACATCGGTCAGAAAGACGTCACCGGCCGGACCACGGAAACGAACGACGCCTACCCCACAGACAGGCAACACCTGTCCGGAGCCCGTCCGGACACCGGAGACATCGCCGACGGGACCGAGCATACCGAAGGCCTCACGAGAGGCGGTCATGTGATGCATGGCCCCGGAGTCGATGATCCAGGTCTCAGCAGGGTCCTGGACAGGGGTCGCCAGATCAGTCACGGTCACATGACAGCAAGCGAGGGACGCGGACACGGTGGAAGGAGGCACGAAACGAGAGTGCCTGTCGTCAAGCCATGCAATGTCGTCAAGGAGTGGGGTGGGGGAGATCACGGGAGATGACGAGACAAACGAGGGAACGGGACACGACCGCAGCTCAGTCTCAGTCATGCAGGGATGGGCCGGAGGGAAGGAGGTGACGCAACTCGCACTTCCCTGGGGAGGAGGGCGAGGGAGGCCAAGCTGGAGCGCGATGAACTGCTCCAGCTGACGCTCTGGGGATGACGGCCCAGGAGTGGAGACGGAATGCGGAGTGACGGCGCCGGAGCCCAGGTAGTAGGAGGGCTGAGCCGGCGAAGGAAGCGCAGGTGCCGACGGCTGAGCGTACTACTGCGGCGGGTAGTACTGCTCCGATGCGGGTGTCTGCAGGACAGGCGGAGCTGTTGAAGTGACAGAGCTGCTGGACGAGGTCAGAGTGACAGGACCAGCAGCAGCGACGACAGCAAGGGCGAGGCGGCGCTCCCGCTAGCGTCGCATGGTGGCGATGACGCGGGCCTCGTCCGTCGGGAGAGGGCACGTGTACCACCCGTCCCCAGGCTGGCCACAGTTGTGGCAGACCGAGCCGCTACCGCTGGAACCGGTCGATGACTGCTGCTGCTGCTGTTGCGATGGACCCTTGCCCATCTTGTTCCGACTTTTCTTCTTCTTCCCCGAGGGCGATGGGGAAGCTGCGACGGGGGAGGCAACGGCCACGGAGGCAATGGAATGGGCGGCGACGGCAGGGGATGCAAGGGCCTCTGCGCGATGGAGTTGGGACTCCTGGCGAGCTTCCTCAATGCGGAGGAAGAGCTCATATGCCCAGGGCATGAGAGTCCCCTTGGCCTCCATGGTCAAGAGTACGTCTTGAGGATAGTGGACGGAGACGTTTGCGTATGCGCTGGTGGCGCCACGCTTGATGGTGAGGAGCGCTGACTAAGGGGGCGGAACAGATTTGCCGAGTCGATGGAGGATGTCCTCCGCCCGCTGCCAGTAGGCAGTGACCGTCTCGGTCTCCCCCATGTGCAGGGAGTTGAACTCCCGGAGCAAACGGCTGATCTCAGCGTCGCTGGACAGGCGATGGGGTCTAGTGAGGACGTGCCATGCGGCTGTAGGGTCAGGGATGTCACCAGCGGTGAAGTCGCCGAGGAAGGGCTCCAGGGCAAGGTGGGAAGCTGGGAGGGCGACTGGTACGAGGGCGCGGATGGCGCGACCAGCGTCATATAGCTGATCGGCCTGGGTGGAGTCGTAAGGGAGGGTGTAGTAGGCCCACAGACCCTCACTCTGCGCCCAGATCCGGAAACTGAGCTCCCAGCTCCGGAACTACTCGTCGGCTTGAAGCAACGGCGGCGGTGTCTCAAAGTCCTGCCTACGGCCGGCACCCAGAATGGGGCCAATGACGGAGGCTACTGTGTGCAGTCGGCGCTTAGGGCGCTCCTGAGCTAGGTAGTACGTGGCGCCGGACACAGCTGGGCTAGCGTGCCCTGGAGGGGTGAACGACGGCAGCGCGCTGGTGGCGGTGTGGGAGGTGACTGGTTGTAGCGCTGTAAGCTGCTGTGTCAAGGCGGCAAGTTGTTGCTGAAGAGCAGCAAGTGGGTCAGGGGTGCCGCCAGCGTTACCAGTGGGCTGCTGCTACTGTTGGTGCTGCTGTTGTAGGGGCGGCGGCTGCTGCTGCTGCAGCGGCGGTGGCTACTGCTGTATGGGCGGCGGCAGCTGCTGTTGTAGCGGCGGCGGCTGCTGCTATAGAGGCGGTGGCTGCTGCTGCTGCAACGGCGGCGGCTGCTGCTGCTGAGGCGGTGGCGGCTGCTGTTGCTGCTGATTCGGCTGCTGCTGGTGCGGCGGCGGCAGCTGCTGTTGCCGTGGCGGCGCTGGCTGCTCCTACTACGGCGGCGGCAGCTGCTACTCCTGCGGCGGCGGCGGTTGCTGCTGCTGCAGCGGCGACGGGTGCTGCTCTTGCTGCTGCTGCTGCAGCAGTCGTTGCAAGAAAGGAGGGGTAGGGGTCCCCCCACCAGAGGAGGACCCCTCCTCGCCGGGACTACCAACCATGTCTTAGTGTCCCTTTTTTTCTGTCTTTGTGTTGCTGATGTCAGCAGGAGATGGGAGTAGTGGGGAGTCTACCCACTGCTTTGGCCTTCCCCCTTTCTCCTTTTCCCCCTCTTCCTCTCTCCTTTTTTTGTGTGTTGATGACGTCAGCAGTGACGGCAGTAGTGATGTCACCAGAGGGGTGTTGACGTCAGCAGCGGCGGATGTTGGGGCCGCTGCTGTTGCTGTTGGTGCTGATGTTGCTACAGCCGCTGCTATTGCTGCTGTTGCTGCTGCTGCTGCTTGCTGTTGCTGCTGCAGTTGCTGCTGCTGCTGCTGTTGCTGATGCAGCTACTACTGCTGTCGCTCCTGCTGCTGCTGCTTCTACTGTTGTTTACTGCTATTGCTACTGCTGCTGTGGGTTTTGCAACTATTGCTACTGTTGCTGTTGCTGTTGTAGTTGCAGCTGCAGCTGCTGTTGCTGCGAGCTGCAGCTGCTGTTGCTGCAAGCTACAGCAGCTACTATGGCTACTGCAGCTCGCTGCTGCTGCTGAGCGCTGCTGCAGCTGCTACGTGCTGTACCAGCTGCAAGCTGCAGCTGCGGGCTGCTGCAGCAAGCTGGGGGGGTGGGGGATTTTTTTTGTTGCCCTTTTTTCCTTTTTTTTCTTTGTGAGAGCGGGCAGCAGCCCGTTGTCTGCTGCGAGCAGCGGGCTGTTGCTCGCCAGGCAGCAGCAAGCTGCTGCTCGCTAGGAGTAGCGAGCTGTTGCTCGCCGGGCAGCAGCGAGGTGCTGCTCGCTGGCAACAACGAGCTGCTGCTTGCTGCTTGCTCGCTCCAAGCAGCGAGCAGCAGCAGCGGCGGCTGGCAGCTGCCAGCTGCTGCTCGCTGCTGCTGCTGCTGTAGCTGGCAACTGCAGCAGCTGCTGCAGCCCGCTGCTGCTACTGCACACTGCTGTAGCTGCTGCGTGCTGCGGCTGCTGCCTGCGGCCGCTGCGGGCTGCTGTTGTGGGCTGCTGCTGCAGCGGGCCGCTGCTGCAGTGGGCTGCTGCTGCGCGTTACTGCTGCTACTGCTGTTGCGCGCTGCTGTTGCTGCTGCTGCGAGCTACTTCTGCTGCGGGCTGCTGCGAGCTGCTACTTCTTCTTGCTGCTACTGGTGGTGCCAGTCACTGCACCTGGGTGACGTTGCCGCTTGCGTCGTCGCCCACAGATGTCAGACACCGCCTGCCGCTCACCTCCTCGCGTCACGCGTGGGGGTCAGTGCTGCCGAAAAAATTTCGGCAGCATTTCCCCTCGCCCAGTGGCCGTGGGAAAAAATCTGACGCCGCCACCAGGAGGGTCAATGTTGTCGGAAAATATCCGGCAGTTTTTCCCCTGCACTGGCGCATATGGGGTCCGTCGGCGTTGTCTAGCACCCGTTCGTCAGTCTTCTGCTGCTGCTGCTACGCTCTGGCTGTGATACCAAAATGGAAAACTATGCAGCAGGTTGGGGCAGCAGCGTTGTTGATGCAGCGTGCGGGCTTCCACGCTCGTTGCTTAAGTCAACTGCCCCCTCAGTCTGCTGCTGTAGAGTCTTAAGTCTGGAAGCTCAGGGTTTGTTACTCAGAAACGCGCGCGCCAGAGTTAGCGCTAGAAAGCAGCTGAAAACTGATAGTAACTGATTAGGAATGAAGAATGAACAGCAATGGGGGACTGAGAAGATTCTAGGAAGCTTCCTAGCCTTTCTGCTTGCTAGCCTGACAGCACGGGTCTGGTTGGTTGACACACTGGTCATGCAAGGGATAGCAAGGGTAGGGAGAGACACGTGCACTTGTATCTCAAGCTTCAACTGAAGTTAATGCAGAGAGGGATAACAAATGACAGGTCCACAACATAAATAGCCGCCGTGGCTCACAGCGGGTGGCGTACACGGCGGTGCTTGTCAAACCTGAACCGGCCCAAAACCACTGTTTTGGCCATAATTCTGCGCACAAGCGTCCAAACTTAAGCGCCGTCTGATCCTACGGATGCACGACGAAAAGACAGACACAACGACTGGTCACACGCCTACGTCCGGGAACAGCCGGAGAGTGTAAGAAAACAAACATGAAAATCAGCCTGGCAGGGCTGTCCACCGAGAAAATCCTGAAGACCTCCAAACGTAGTCCGTGGGCTGTGGGAGCCCTCTGGTAAACTGGGTAGGCTGCCAGGCTGCCTCCAGCGGGTGGAGCATCACCTCAGGGAACTCTGTCTCCAGCTGGGTTCGCCTCAAGGATCTGCACGAGCATGGACACGGCCGAGTGGTCACAACCAACTGTACAACTGTGTATGACTGACAACAT
>SZWC01008975.1:21659-55926 GCA_023375785.1 Penium margaritaceum | reverse complement strand
GGAGAGATGGCTGCTGCATGCACCGTGAGGGTAGCGCCGGTGGGCTCATTCCACTTGGAGTAGGCCATGCCTTCTCCTCGTGCGAGTAAAGCTTTAAGCGCCACATGTGCAAGCCGCTGTGTGCAATCTCCAGTGGGATTGGCTTCGCGTCGAACCTTGTTCAGAAAGAAGCGTGCCTTTGCCTGCCGTTCACACGAAACAATTTGACCAGAAAACAGCAAACCACTACAGGCTCCTTGAGTTCGGGCATTACAAAAAAGTGTTACACAAGAACCACAGCATCTCCAATCTCTTGCAATCGCCCTTGCCAACTCTTGCCTAGCCTTGCCTGCCGTTGCATGGCCTTTCCTGCCCTTGCAGGCCCTTGCCTGGTGTTGCCTGCACCCCCTGCCCTTGCCTGCCCTTGCCTGGGCTTGCCTGGCCTTGCCTTGCCTAGCCTAGCCTGGCGTTGCCCGCCCTTGCCCGCCATCGCCTGCCTTTGACAGCCCTTGCATGCCCTTGCGCGCCATCCCCTGCCCTTGCCTGCCCTTGCCTGCCCTTGCCCGCCATCGCCTGCCCTTGCCTGCACTTGCGTGCCCTTGCCTGGCCTTGCGTGCCCTTGCCTGCCCTTGTCTTCCCTCCCTTTTCCTTCCCTACGTTTCCCTTCCTTTGCCCTCCATTGGCAAGACAAGGCATACAGACCACAATGTGCAACCCCACAACTTGCACGTGACTGCGTCGACGGCAGCAGCATCTCACCTTGTCTCCAATCGCGTAAGCCTCAGCCAGCGCGAGCATCTGCACACGCAGCCGTGCACTCCTATTTGCGTCCGGAGGCTGAGGAGGGAAGTTGCTTGTGTCAATCGTCGGACACCGCAGCAGCAACGGTGCTGCTTGCATCTGCTGCCAAGAGAATGGCTGCTGCCCTGGAAGTTGCTGCGGCAGCTGCTGCGTCCGTTGTTGAGGCAGTAACTGCTGTGCCGGCAGCAGCTGCTGCTGCTGCTGCTGCTGCATTGCCCTCTGCATGAAAGACTTTGTTGCGTCCACCGACAAAGAACGAGATGGAGCAAACGACTGAGGCAAGGTAGAGGACAAGCGCTGTGTACGCAGAATGTCTGCCACCCAAGCTGAACACATGGAGAGAACATCGGCCTGCTCTGACCCACGCTTGCTTTCAGGTCGAAGCATGCTAGGGTCGTCACGGATCTCTGTGGCATTGACATTGCTGCCATAGGGCATTGGACTGTGACCTGGCGGGCTGTGACCTGGCAGACTCTGACCTGGCAAACTGTGACCTGGCGGGCTCTGACCTGGCAGACTGTGACGTGGCAGACTCTGACCTTGCAAACTGTGACCTGGCGGGCTCTGACCTGGCAGACAGTGACCTGGCGGGCTGTACCCTGGCAGACTGCAGCCTGAAAGACTGTGACCTGGCAAATTGTGACCTGACTCGGTGTGGCCTCGCAAATGGTCACAAGGGAGACAGTGACCTGGCAGATTTTGATCTGGTGGACTTCCGAGAAGGATGGGCTCGACAACTGCCATGCTTGCTGCTGTTCCAGTTGTTCCAGGTGGTTGACTCAGTGTACAAGGGGACACGGCAGAAAGATGGCAGGGGGTCACACGGAGGGAAGGAGGAGGAACAGCAAGGCTCGAGACGACACCGCAATCCTCATCATGTTTCATGCGGCCGCGTGGCCTCACATCGTCCTCTCCTCCACATCCCGGCACCTCTGCAGATGCCCCGCTGCCCAAACCTCTGGGCACGGAGGCTGCTCCTACTGCTGTTGCTGCTGCTGCAATGGCTGACCTCCCGGCCCTGACGCGACTTTGATGCCGCTGATGCACTCGATCTTCAATACGCTGAACGGCTTTTGCAAGGCGGAAGGTCAAGTCACCCACAGCTCTCACCTTCCCCTGTCTACCCGACGCTGCGTCTAACCTCGCTGCTGCCACTGACCCCCCTGCTGCTGCTGACCCCCCTGCAGCTGCTGGCCCTCCTGCTGCTGCTCCTTCACCGCCCATGCCCTGCACCGCACGAATATGTGAAACAAAAAGCTGTGACACTGTTGCCTTCTCCTCCTCAGCAATACCCTTGCCCTGTTGCCCTGTAAGCAGCCTTGCTTGGCCTCTCACCAGCCCACCCTCGCTGCCTGGCACCGTGCCTCCCCGTCCATCCACCAGGTCTGGGGAAACCAAAACTGGTAAATCGGGTGTCAACCCCACGAGCACCGCAGCCGATGTGCCCTTCTTCACTCCGATTTCGTCGGCAGTCCTTCCGCCTTCTCCCTCTGCTGCCCTGGTAGGCACTGGCACTGGCACTGGCAACGGTGGGAGATTTGAATGCCACTCGTTGATCTGCCCAGAGACACTGCCAGTGAAACCCATGATCAAATCCCGGAAATCAGTCCCACCACTCGCCCCACACTGATCAGGGCAAGGTGCTGAAGATAACTCAGCAACGAGCCTTGCAGTCGTAGAAGAAGGCTGGGACTGCATCTGGACAAGGGTCAAGGATGTAGGAGCAGGCGGAGGCAACTGCGGTCCTTCAGTTGGAAACTGCTCCACATAAAAAGTAGAGACAGTGCTACTCAGACTCCCTGGGCTGCTGCTGCTGCTGCTGCTGCTGCTACTGCTGCTGGTGACCATGCCAGAGCCACCCCAGGCACTGCCATCACTGCCCCGGAGGCTGTTGCTGCCTTCCCAGCGGCGAGCACCTGAGTCAGCAAGACCAGGAGATGCTGCGCAGCCGTGGTGTGCTTGATGCGGTTCTGTGCCTCCCTCTGGATCACAGCTGGGTGCGGCAGCTTCTGCGCTGCATCCCAAGTTCGGTTGGCGTGGAGAGCAGTGATGTAGGTGCTGCATCTCAACCACTGGTGGCTTGGATAGGCTCTCAAGTAGCGATCTCAACTCTGACTGACACTGCTCATGCTGGTGCTCATGCTGATGCTGATGCTGATGTGGATGATGCTGATGCTGATCCTGATGCTGTTGCTCATGCTGACCATGCTGCTGGTGCTGGTGGTGCTGATCATGTTGATGGTGCTGGTCCTCCTCCTCCTGCTGCTGCTGCTGTCGTTGCTGCTGCTGCTGCCGCTGCTGCTGTTGCTGATGCTGCTGCTGCTGCTGCTGCTGCTGCTGCTGCTGTTGCTGTTGCTGTTTCCGCATCTCCTCATGCACAAACTCTTCAAAATCCTTCAGCAATTTGTCCACTGTAAGATGGGGCTCCAGTGTGCAACTGTGCTGTGGCTGGTAGTGCTGCCACTGCTGCTGCTGTGATGCATCCTGCAGAAGCAGCTGCTGCCGCAGCCGCAGCTGCTGCTCCTGCTGCTGCTGCTGCTGCTGCTGTGGCTGCATCATTTCACCTCTGCATTGATCTTCAAGATTATTTTGCTGTTGATGTTGTCCAGATACTGCTGCTGGGGCCGCCTCTGCCGCCGCCGCTGCGGCTGCTGCTGTCTCCCCCATTCCAGTTTCAGGAGGAGCGCGACATTCTTCAAAAGATTCTGGTCGGCAAGCACCGAGCAACGGCAGTGGCAAAACATCCGTGACGTCGTCTGCGGAACAAGAGTCAGCACAAGACAGCCGGCAAGCACACGCATGACTGCAAAGGAGACGCAAAAAATTGACCGACCGACTGACTGCCGTTCTCGACTGCCAACTGAAGAACAACTGAAGAGCTCGCCAAGCAAACGTTGCCGGCTGGATGTTCCGTCATCGCCCGCGGAAAGGGAAGGAAGGAGCACAGTGAGCTTTGAGCACCAATTTGCGAGTGCGGAAGAGGCTGCAGCAGAAGGCGGTTTGATGAGACAACTGCGGATAGAGAAATTCCCCAACTCATCCACCATCATCAATTGGCGGCGGTTTAGCAGAGCCACACTTCTGCAATTCTGTGCACACGGTCGTCATGAGTAACGCAAGAGGAGTTGGAGAAAGGTCCCTCCGACTCACAGAAGGAGACCCTCAGTCTGATTTGTGGCCCACAGTCTTGCAGACGCACTTTCATGAGGAGCAGGCAAGAAAAACAGAAACAATGTACTTGCCGTCACCGCTTTCCAAAAAGCGGCGAATGAACAGAGTAAGCCCACAGTGCGTGCACTGAAAACAACCGTGCACCCAACTGTGTACCCAACCATGCACACAGCCGCATGCACATGCACACAGTCACGCACCCAACCATGTCGAACTCACCATGGAGTGGCTCCACAAACGCGTCCAAGTCAGCACCATTGCCTCCACGAATCACATTGCCCCCACTGACAGCGTTGACACCAGGGCCACCAGCGACACCGCTCCCAATGTCAGCGTTGACATCAGCAAAGTCATCATGGGCATCCAGAGGATTGGTGCATGCAACGCCAAGGGTGTCCGTCCATGCGAGCGGGTCCCACCCCGGACTGACATGGTTCACGTTCTCCCCCAGGTTCTGACATGTGAAATTTTGGCGACCACCACCACCCCAACAAAAGCTGGTGGAGGCCTGCAAGCATCCACCACCACGACTAAATCCAACGTCGGCGGAGGCTCCACCCACAGGAGGAGAACTTGCTGTGAAACAGACATGAGAGGTCGTGCAAGGCCTACTGCCATCTCCGTTCCCTACGCCAGCCTCCGCCTTCTCCCTCCCGCTCCCTGATTTTAGGCGAACAGCATCCATGGCGTACACTCGGCTGCAGTTCTTGCAGAGGTAGGATCAAACAGCAGCTGTCAGGCTGAAATGGTTGTGACTGAGGCTGAAACGGTTGCGACTGAGGCTGAAATGGTTGTGAATGAGGCTGAAACGGTTGTGACTGAGGCTGAAACGGTTGTGACTGAGGCTGAAACGGTTGTGACTGAGGCTGAAACGGTTGTGACTGAGGCTGAAACGGTTGTGACTGAGGCTGAAACGGATGTGACTGAGGCTTAAACCGTTGTGACTGAGGCTGAAACGGATGTCACTGAACCTGAAACGGTTGTGACTGAGGCTTGTTGAAGGAGAAAAGAGGCACAGAGTGGACAGAGTGGGTGAAGCACAGAGTGGACAGAGTGGGTGAAGCACAGAGTGGACAGAGTGGGTGAAGCACAGAGTGGACAGAGTGGGTGAAGCACAGAGTGGACAGAGTGGGTGAAGCACAGGGTGGAGTGGAATGCCCTTCAAGGTCGGACAGTGCGGACCTCCATAGAGTTGGCATCAGACAGAGAATTGGACCACAGAATCTCCTCACAGCTGGCGGCGGCTGCACGTGGAAGGGGCATGAGGAAGAGCATGCCGAGGGCAACCCAATGAAGGTGGAGGGAGCCCACGCAGTACCACTTTTCCAAGCGGAGGAAGGGAACGAGCCTGACGGTTGCCAAGGACTCGGCCCACACCTGGTTGCCGAAGACTTGGCACACACCCAGATGCCGGAGACTCGGCCCACTCCTGGAGGGCGCGACGACAGCAATGACAGCCAGCGACCGCACGGTGAGTGGGGGAGTACGAGTCTTCCCTGAAAGATGCACGTTGCAGTTTGCCCAGCGGTTCTGCTGAAAGGTCTTGCAGCTGAAGGCCCGGCGGAAGCGGGAGATCTCTGAGATCGCCGTATTCGGTAATCACAAGTGGACCGACGCATCACCCATCACCCGTCACCTGCCGTGGCATGACGTTCTGCGCAAGACCCTCCCTCCTTGCGCCTCGCAAAGCGTGGGGCGGGGTTCGTGTCGAGCGGGTCTGGACTGCGGCCGCGTTCAGCGTGACCTCGGTCAGCACGCGTTCCGGGGTTTGCTGGGTAGACGGACTGTGTGCTGTTTGTGCTGTCGTCTTGTCGTCTTGCGCGGCAGTCAAATCCAGTGCCACGCAGTGGCCACCACCGCAGTAGACAGGCAGAATTCCGCGGACTGAAAGTCGCGTCACGCGCCATGGCTAGTTGGCTGGTAGACGACAAGTTCCCTGCACCTTGGCTTCAAGATCCCTCACCGAAAAACTCACGGGCTTCATTCAGCCCACTTGTTACTCGTGCCGGATTATTCTCGAAGGAGAAGCCCCAGCATGGACTGAATCCCCCACCAGCCGGACCTGGAGCAACCGCCGGCAGTCCCGGAGAGAGTTGGGCCGTAAGCATGACTTTGTCGTTTCTCGAGGCGGCACGATGGCTGGGCGTGCCATCCGCGATCGGCCAATAGCGATATGCCATGGCCGCTGCGATCTGCCGTCTCGAGCGGTCAACGCTACAGCAGCCATCTAAGTGGTACCGTGCTTCCCAGCAGGCATCTTTGCTGTGGCGTGAAGGACCTTGACGCCATAAAAGATGGACCAACACTCCTGACAGCGATAGGAGCTGGCCGCAACGCAGCGGACTTCGCGCACGTGTCATGGAAAACGGGTGAATTCCTTCAGCTAGTACGACTTCAAAGAAGAGTGCTTTGCGAAATACCGTCGTGGCTAGTAACGTCGCGAAATACCATTCGCGACGGTTTTTCAATCGCCGTACAAGTTTTCTGCTAAGGTCTGTTGTTTTTGCCAGATTTTCAAAACTAGAAGCGATTAAGGTAGTGTGTGGGACCCTGAGCGGAACATAGGTAGTTCATAGGGACGAGGTGCAGGAAAAAAGATGATTTGGGTGTAAATGAAAATTTAATAATTTTTTAAAGCAATAACTGCACTTCCATAACAACTGTCGAGTGAGTACAGCACATACACACGATGCCTAGAATGAAAATGAGGCATCAGCCGGATCTTTGGCATTCAACCCAAACGATGCCTGCCAGGTTGCACCATGAGTGGCCTATTTGAGAAGCTCCATCGAGAAGTCCGGGGTCTTTGAGAATATTATGGCGCTTCTTTGTAGAAGTCGAGCGTCATCTAGAAGTCGACCGAACGATATCGCGAATATCCTCGCACGGTACGGGTCTTGTTTGAAGAAACATGTATTGATCTCAACCTTGAATCAGGCCGTGGACTTAAAGATTCCACCGCATTTATTTCCAGGCTGGTACTCGATGTCGTAGTCGAAGTTGGACTCAAGAAACTCCATCCATCAAGCTTATCGAAACCTCATATGAAGCGTGCTTGAGATATTAAAGGCATCATGGTCGATGTGGACGATGCATCATCAACATTCCAAGTAGTACCACCACATCTTGAATGTGTGCACGATTACACGAAACACCTTTTCGCATACCACGTAGTTGAGTTCCAGCCCACACAGTTTTCTCCGCATCTATGTGATTGGTAGTTCTGCACCGCTGTTATCTTGGAAGAGAATGGATCTTATGGATCAATCAGACACATCAATGGCCATGATGTAGTCCAATGTTGGATCAGCTAATTGTAATGCTAGCATCGAGATCAGAGCCTTTCTCAAAAGTTGAACGCTTCTTGTTTGCTAACCCCACAATTCCACTTGGTGGTTTTCTATGAGGGATCAAAGAGGGGCGCTAACACCCAGGCACAATTCTTGATGAATCGGTGGTACTAGTTCCAAAACCACAAAAATCCTTAAACACTCCAAATATTTGTGGGTGCCGGCAAATCAACGACTCCCTCCACCTTTTTTGGGTCAATGGCCATCTACATGCCCAAAAACCCCATCAAACAGCAAACAAAGGCCCATTCAAAGAGTCCTAAAGAAACACTCCTATTGAAAAACTTAAAGAACTTTTTGGCAATGTCCATTGTGCTCCTCTAAGGTAGCGGTCTACAACAAGATGCCGTCAAGATACACGATGACAAAATCGTTGAGGTATGGACAAAAAGGATTTTAATTACCGTCATAAACATTATGTAGATATTCTTTAGTCAAAACGGCTTAACCAAGAACTCAACGTGCCCGTCCTTAGTTTGAAATGCTGTCTTCTTAACGTCCTTATCAAGAACTCGAACCTCGCAATAAGCGTTGTGTACATCTATCTTGCTATATATTTGGGCCGCATGGAGTTAGTCAAAAGGTACACCTGGTCATGAAAGGAGCAGCTATTCTAGATTGTGATGTCGTTTAATGCTTCATACTCCATGGACATCCACATCTTGCCTATTCTCTTTTTCAGAAAAAGCACTAATGCCCCGTAGGGTGATGTAGAGGGTCTAATGAACCATTGACAATGCATCTTGTCTAATTGCTTTTTTTTCTTGGTCTATTTTTGATTGCTCATGTGATAGTTCCCCTTCCCTGTCAGCCTGATACCCAACTTTTGGTCGATATGATGGTCGATGTTGCATTCCGGTGGTAACTCTCGATGTAGGTTCTCCGGAAAAACCCTTTCAAACTCCTTAATGAGTTCTATAAACTCCTTCCGTATGGCTGCAAATTTCTCACGCTTCCCCTACCTCTTTGTGGATTAGCCAAACTTAAGCTCCACTCTTTAGATTTTTTTAAGCTATGTTTAAAGATATTGGTTGGTATCTTGTGTTTACCGCAACTTCCTCCACTGCTTTTTCTCATCGTCGCTACATTGTGAGTCGCTCGACCAAAGCAAGGTGTTGCCTTATGCCATTAATGCTGACATATGCTGCTTTGTTTCTCTTATGAACTTGCTAATTGCGCCAATAAATGAAATCTCACCAAAGATGAATTTTTGGTCACATGTTTGACAAGTCCTCCATACCGGAATGTCGTGTAGATCTCTAAATTATAGCGTAAGTGGTTTGCAAAGTCCAAGAATCTACAATCATCCAAGAACAAATTTTCCTTCAAACACTCATGATTTGGTTTGCGAAAGTAGCTTTTGCACCATGTCGTTGGTGACAAAAGTGTGAGAAACAGCTCCATCCATAGTGCCAGTACCACAATATGAATTTTGCAAACCCTCGGTTTACTTGTAGTAGTATCCTCGATCGGTCATCCTCGTGTCCCTTGTCAAACTTTGCAATCTCAAGAACCCTCATCTACAATGATGTGGGTTGCTTAGATGGGGGAACGATTGACGTCGATTTTTTCAACCTGACAGGAGCCTCGCCATCTACACCCATCCTTTTCTACCACTAGACTCTATGCTCTTTTTGTATGACGTCAACCCCTTTTGGCTTGTTGATGTTGCTTTTAGCAATCATGCAAGATATGCCCCCGTTCCCCGCATGTTCATAAGAGTTATTAAACGCATTGATCGACAACGTCAAACTCCATCAGTGATAAGGTTTCAACCGACCGTCATCTCCCTGTGCCATGAAAAGGATTGTGGCCTTGCACACGCTAGGCGTTGGATTCCACCATCCAAGCATTGTACTTGACGTTATCAATGCAATTTGCTGCTGCGATCATTTGTGAAAGGTTATCTTTGATGTTCAATATGGTGATTTCTCACCAAATATCTTGCTTTAGGCCATTATTGCAGGAAAAAAACTGTTTATCTTAGGCAACGTCATTAATGGTGATGATTTTATGGAAACAACAAGTGTACTATGCTAGAATATTGACATAGATGTTGGACAATGTACTCTACATCCTATTCCTGGTTCACCTTCCCAAATAAAGTAATAGTAGTGCTTGCAAAGTTGCCTCACATTTCTAGTGGTATGAGGGAGTCATGCAACACTAGAATAATTTGCTGTATAGGTACTATGCCTTTTATCGACCATATGAGATCATTCAAGTGAGCTGTTGATCTAGCTTTACCGGTCTCATGTTACCGTTGGATGGCCTTTAGATTGGACCACCAACTCAAAGCCATGCCATACAAAAGCAAAGCAGAGAGGAAAATTTTCTTCTTTCGTTTATCCCCCCACTAGTGAAGTACACCTCTAGTATCGTCAGCCACATTTTAAACATCAGTGCCCTAGAATATCCAAAACGAACGGCTCTTAAAATGCTAAATGAATATGGGGTTCACTTAAGAGTTACAAACTTCTCTTGTTGAATATTGGTTTGCATGCACGAGAAACTTAATGCCCTCCATTGCCATAGTACGGTGTCGGAGCAAAGGGGTATTGAGGCTCTCGAGTCCAGAAAGTTTCTCGTATAGGTCTTTGTTGATTTGCGCTTGTTGGTAAGTGCCTTCGATCATGCCAAGTGTGGTACAAATGAGCTACAATGTAATGAAAGGCTTGTCAAGCCGAAGGGCTCTTTCAATGCATTAGCTGTCAAGTTCTTGAGTGGTGCACCATTTGCTGCAAAATTTACTGTTCTCACATATTTCTTTTGGAGAGCATCATTGTTCAGGTGCTCTGGATCCGCCTTCACAAGATTACTTGCAAGGGATTCCTGCTTGTTGCTAGGTGCAATAGCTCCATTCATCGTTGTCATCTCTAAGTCTGTGATCTTTGCAACCAATGGTGGAGATGCATTGAGGATTCGTGCAAGATTTTTTCTAGGTAGTTAATGTGTTATTTGCCCCTCTAGTTTTGTTGTGCTCTCATATCAAATGTTACACCGAGTGAAACTGGGGTGGTTATCATGGATGAGGTGCACAACGAAAAACAATTCGGGTGTTTGGGACAGTTGGTTAGTTTGTATCAAGCAGTAAGTGTACTTCCATGATAAGTGTCAAGTGAGTCAAGCACATACAGAGAATTCCATGAATGAGAATGAGGGATAAGTAGAATCTTTGGCGTTTGAACCTATCGATGCGCATGTGGTCGTGCCATGAGTGGAAAAATCAAGAAGCTCTAATGAGAAGTTACAAGGCTTCAAGAATATCGCGACTCTTTTTTTATAGAATTTGAGCGTCATCTAGAATTCAACCAAAGGATATCAAAACATCAATATGGTTTGTGACACTTAAATCAACTATTCAAGAAAGTGGTCGAAGTTTTCCGAAAGTTCTGTGACGGAACACCAAAGATCGGGGCAAGTGGAAATAATGCCCTCAGCTCAACGGCATATAAATATTAAATTCAGCGTGTAGTGGGTCATGAATGTAATGTCTGAAATTCCCACTGGTAGATTGTACGGACTCGTGTATGTCAATGACGTAAAAGTGTGATAATGCATTGTGATGAAATGGAGATGATTGTATTGAGAAGTAAAGGCTGCTTCCAACAGTGGTAGTGGTTTTAATCATGTCAAAGCATTCCACAAATAAGAAATATTGGGAAATTCCTCTCATGTAGGCTCCGTATCTTTTTATAGAAAGAATAAGACTTTGTGCATTTGACTAATAATGTTGTGTTTACATGAGTTTTTTCTCCAAATCTTTCCTTGCCTGTGCATACATGCTTCTTTTGATATTCTAAAGAAAATTAAAAAGATCATCATAGTTTTACTGCTGAAAAATGGACGTTTTTCTAGCACAAGAATAGAAAAAACTACAAGTGACCTATACTATACTAAACTATACATTGTAGCTGTTTACGTTGAGCCCTGGGGACAATGTTAGCAAAGCAACACATCATACCCTAAAGCAAGGTTGTACTTGCACAACATTACAGCATTGTACAATGATTTCCTATTGCATGTTGTCAATTATATCCCCATAAATCAGAGGTCGTCTGCATAGCTAGATCTAACAGCCGGAGTCAATCACATCCAATTCAACTTGTCGATATGGCGGCTTTATCACCCATGGCTTCATTGGGAAGCATTCCAATCCATGCAATAACACCACCTTTGGGACTTTGTTTATGTAGAAAAGAGCTAGTATCGTTATGAATATGTTTGCCCTTTCGCAATTATTGCCGCTACCAAACACAACAATGTCAAAATTTCACCACATGTGCTATGCACTGTTGGCATCATGTAGGTTTACTCCACCAACATTGATTTGCAACTCAAATAAATCTTTAGCAACGTCTGTGATGTTGCTGATTTTTGCATTGTGCAACTCGGATTGCTTTGCGACATAGCCCCTAACAATCTTTCTCACCATGTCACCTTGTGATAAAGTTTTATGAGATCATTTTTAAGCATTGGACACTGATTAGAGAGGTGCTTGAAAATTGCCCTGGATTTGAACATTTTATTACATCATTCAAAAATATTGAAAAAAAATAGAAGTTTTTTTAGTGACTAAGAAACCAGTGTGAAAGTAAGAATAAGGAAATGTTGCCCATTCTCAGAATGTCAAGCAATGTTGGATTGATACTGGAAATTTTGCGTGGCATGTGGAAAATGGTTCCAGGCTCGCGTTTTGAGAGATCTTTGTGGATGCAGATTTGCACGTTCTTGATGGTTGTATGCATATGAACATTACATTACAATTGCAAAACGTAACTTCATCTCGGCGATAGCATTGTAGGAGTGTATCAATACATCATCATTGTCCCTTTGTGGTCGAGGATGATGATGTCTCGATTTTAACTAAAACAAGACACAAACAAAATCCTTCAATCACTTCCACAAGACTTGAGAACCACTCTAGCTACTCCAACATCACCCATTGTAACTTATCTATTTTCCCGTTTTCTTTACACAAGGAGAAACCTTCTTAACACAACCCAAGGAGGTGTACTCCCCCACATAAGTCCACCAAAACATATTTGTTGGTACAACCTTTGTATTCATTGTGAGGTCAACCTTCTAAACCCTCACAACTTATTTCTATGTTTCTACCTTGCCATTTAAGCACCCTCTCATGATGCAAAATCGCACAAATGGCTCAACTAAAGGTGCAATACCAAAGTTATTATGAAAAAAATACACGTCACTCATGTTGACTCCTCTCTTTTTTTCTATAAACAAATTTGACCTCCTCGACCAAGAACCACCCTCAACTAAACACCTTGTAAATACCCTCTCCCACCTCACACAACTTGGGATCTTGGCCACTTGTGCAATGTCGCATTGTGAGAGGGTGCTTCCAAGAATTCTTCAAAGAATTGTGATGTAACAGGTAGGAATGTAGCTCATACACCGAGCCATTCTTAAAAGGCGTAGACTGGCATCTAGAGCTCTATGAAGGAGTTTCCCCCTCTTTTTCCCTCGACATGCAATCATCATTAACAACCCATGTAGGGAGACACAAATGTTTGATGGCCCATTCCCATTACTACCATGTCCCCTTTTATTGGTCCCAAATGACAATGTTTATACCTTGACCTCATGAGTTTACAAAAGGTTCTATGGAAAACCCAAAAAAGAATAGTTACCAAAGTATTGGTTTGACATTTAGGCACTCACATTAAGTCAACCTGTGTAAGAAACATCAAACAACTTGAGATATGGAGTTCAGTTTTTCTTTTGTGTAATCACACACTTGACTTCATCCCCTCTAAGAAGCAGAGGACATATGAAGGGCTAAACACCACCTGCTTTAACCCTTGCAACCATGAGGCCTTGCATCATTCTTGCAACAAGTTTAATGGCCAACTCAATCGAAAGACAACAGATGGTCCGTAAATGGTCAGACGGTGGGCCAGCCATCATCATGATTGCTAGGTAAGAGGGTAGAAGCAGTAGTCCCACTCTGTTCATCCCACTTATTTTAAGAAGTATTGCTTCATTTCCAACAAGATGGAGTGGCACGTGGTGAAGCATGAACACAATGATGGGAAAAATGACTTCAATTATCATTCAAAATTGAACACATCCATGGTACTTGGACCTATTCTACAACTTGTCATTGATCATGAATAGCAGCTTCCCCCATTTGGGCTAAAGCACTTGCATGACAAGAATGTGAGGCATCCTCGATTTCCTGTGTTTTCCCTCCATTAATGCCACATGAAGGGTGATTTTTCAATGTGATTTTATTCAATTGGTTCTCCCTACAATGCATCTATTTGTAGAAGGTGGTAGCTCCCTCTAATTGTAGTTGACCACCCCAGTGGGCAAGCAAGATTGAAACTCCCATGAGTTATGTTAAGGTTCACAAGGGGCATAATGAACAAGGCATACCCTAGTTTACCATGATTATAGTATACGTTATTTGTACTTTGGTATGTGAAGGTTCTTGTTTTGAAAAACTGGCAGTCACAACTACTGTTGCAAGGTGAAAGGTATTTCTTTCGTGTATGGAGCCATAAGGCCCACATGAGAAAGATCATGTATCCTCATAATTAGCATTAGCAAAAACTGGTATGGAACTTTCACAATGCTTCAAATGAAAAGAAAATGACCAAAACCACCTTGGTTAATGTTCGCACAATCTTGGTGACATCTATCAAAGGTCTATACTACTAAACAACTCTTTTTTGCACACATCAAAGGAGAAATAAAGGCACTCTTTTCAAGGATCGCTCTTTTTTGTTTTGACCCAAACAAAGGTGATCCTTCACCTCCCATAACAAGGAGACTCTGCATTCAACAAAGGTATGATAAAAGAGAGCAATGGCATCTCCTCCCACTAGTCACTAATGAAAAGGGGACCACAGGATACCAAACAGAATGCAACACAAATGGTGTGAAACAAAGTTACTCATACGTTGATTTTTTCATGAAAAACACTCTTATTGCCGGGAACTGTCCCAATTTATTCATGGTAGTGTCTAAATTCATGTATAGCATCTTGTCCAAAGTACAATTCATTTGATAAGTTGGTCATTAATTTTGAGGGTTTATTGCCATCATTATTTGACACTCCCTTCCAATGTACACTTAAAGCTTTTGCAAAAACTTACAATTAGATTTCTAATCCCGATGACAAATAATGCACAACAATAAGGCATAGTACTTTACTGTTACGATGGCGAAAGTGAAGTGGTTCATAACTGAAAACGGAGTTTGTCACTTTTCACAAGATTGGGGTCAGTTTGTCACTTTTCATAAAGTATACTTCATTGTTACACGTGTCAAAACTGGACACTGTATATTCAAGATGCATGTATGAGAAAATGGGTCTAGGTTGAGCCGTTTGGTAGTTCAGCGGTTCGTGTGATGCAACGACGTGTGCCAATTTGCTGACTCAAGAAGTCCCTCGTTAGTTCGATGAGGGGCTTCGAGATTGAAGATGAGGTTTTTGAGGTGTGTCAAAGCCACTCAATAGATTGACGTTTGTAGTCTCAAAACGTCAAGAAACTCCGTAAGTGGGTTTTGGCGACTTTCGGAAGTGACCAAAGAATGGTTGTCATCATGAAAGGATTCCGGGGTATTCTGAGGAATTCCCTCCAAGCGAAGTGAAATGTAGTCGTGCCTAACTTGCAAAGTGGGCTAAGAGTGGCAAAGCAGAAAATTGGTCGCTCGTGGGTTTTTGGACCCGTGTATGCCCATTGGCAAAACACTTCCCCCCCCTCTAGCCGCGACGTCCTGACACATTACTATCACATGGCTGGAGTCACGCTTGGTAGCCGTCGATAAGAGGATCGACGCCGCAGAGTTGACTATACGACATCCAAATGTTATGTGTCCCGTCCATTGATTTTTGCCTCCTCACCAACGGTGATCAAGGATTTCCTCAACTTCGAACTTGTGGTCATCGCCTGCGATCATGGGTTGCGCCGCAGGCGCCACTCGTCCAAGAAAAGTTTTTGCTCAATTGACAAAGTGTCAAAGTTTGCAAATGTGAAAGACCGGGTGAATTTGCATGTTGTCGGGTAGTCGAAGTTTTCCGATGTTTGGGGTGTGCATCTCCAAAATGTTAAAAGGTCCCAACCAGAGGGATTTCCGCTTCAGATTGCTTGGTCCATGGAGTTCGACCGTTGCAGAGTTGAGCAAGAATCTGTCACTCGTTTTAAACACCTTGGGTTGTCGATGTTTATCAGCCTGCCGCTTCACAGTTGCATGCATTTTTGCGAATGTTTAACGAGTTTCATCCCAGATTGCAAAAAAGTCTCGTCAATGAGTTTTGACGGCGAGGAATTTGCTCTAGGTCTTTAGATCAATCCAGGTGGTTTGCTTTGCTCCGTAAACCACCTCCAATGGTGTTTTCCTTGTTGCGACAGATGTTTTCTGAATTTCATGCAAATTCAACGACTGGCAACTTGACTACCCAATCGGTGTCATGAGGTTCGCACAAGATTCGGAGGAGTTTTTTGAGCATTTGGTTGGTGCGCTTGGTTTGTCAATTTGTTTGCAAATAGAATGCTATTGAAAGTTGAAGTTGACTCCCATACCACTTTATCAAATCTCGCCAGAACTGGCTGGTGAATCGCGCATCTCAATCACTTATGATTGACCGTCGGACCCTATGTAGTCAGATGATTCGATCGAGGAATAGTCGTGCTGCCCCTTTGGTGGTTACATCCGTAGTGGTCACGATGAAGTGCGCCATCTTCTAGAACCTGTCAAGGACGACACGAATAGTGAAAACCCCTCTATAGTGATGGGCAAACCAGACACGTAGTCCATGGATATGTCTGTCCATGGTTTTTTTGGTATTTGTAGCAAGTGGAGTAGTCCGAGAGATTTGGTGCATCGACTCTTATGCCGCAGGTAGAGGCCGCAACGTTTGTAGACGTTTACGACTTCAACCCTCATTTTGTCCCACCAATGGTACTTGAAAAGTTTTTTTGAAGTCTTGTTGGCTCCAAAGTGCCCTCCTTGGCCGGTGTCGTGGCATTCCTCGAGAAGCATGCGTCGAAGTTCCTCGACTTTGGGGACGATGACTTGATCTTTGTACTTTATGCGCCAATAGTAGACTGCAAAGTGGAAATTTTTTGTGTCCTAGGCTTCGTGGTCCTCATAGCCACGTGCGAATAACATTGCAATGTACATATCTGCATGAATTTACAATGTGTTGACCTCCTTGAGATCGAGCCGACGACTCTGCGTGTTTGCACGATTTTTCTTCTCGGGCTGATACTTGATTTCGTAGTTAAGGTTGAACTCAAGAAACTCCATCCATCATTTCTTTGGCTGTGGTTTGGCTGTGTCTTTAGGTACTTAAGGGCATGGTGATCTATTTGACCCACACATTTGCAGCACTCCAAAATGTATCGCCAGGTCTTGAAGGCTTGAATAACCATGAGCATTTCCTTCTCAAGGACGGCGAAGTTGAGCTGTGCTTTGGGAAGCTTCCGTGACATGTACGTGATGTGCTGCTCTCCCCCACCATTTTCTTACAAGAGGACCGCTTTGATTGCTTGATCGGAGTCGTCTATGGCCATGACGTAGTCGGCCGTTGGATGTGCTTATCGAAGGGTTAGCGCCAAGGTCAGAGCTCTACGTAAAAATTTAAAAGCTTCTTGTTTGCTGTCTCCCCAATTCCACTCACGATTTTTGCGGGTGAGGTCGGAAAGAGGCGCTAATAATCAAGCATAATCCTTCACAAACCTCCGGTAATAGTTCCAAAATCCAAGGAAAACTTGTATGTTGCATGCTATTGTCGGGGCTGGCCATTCCGCCATTGCGGATATCTTTTGTGGATCCATGGATATCCTTCCACCACCGATGATGTAATTGAAAAACTCAATCTATCGTTGATTTAAGTCACATTTAAAGAGTTTCCTATAGAACGTCTCCCATTGGAGAATCTCGAGCACTTGCTGAAGATGTCGCCGATGAACCTCTGGAGTCCGGTTGTATACAAGGATGTCGTCGAGGTGCACCACGACAAAATCATGGAGGTGCGGACAGAAAATGCAGTTCATCTCTGCCATGAACATTCTGAGGGTGTTTGTGAGTCTAAATGGCATAATCGTGCACTCAAATTTCCATAAACATGATTGAAAGGTAGTTTTTGTAACATCCTTGTTGGCGATGCATATTTGGTGGTAACCGCTTTGTAGGTCGAGTTAACTCAAAATTCTTGGTTCACATAGTTGGTCAAAAAGCTTGTCTACTTGAGGTAGAGGGTAGCAATTCTTGATCGTGATGTCATTCAACGCCCTGTAATCCACGCACATTAACATTTTGCCAGTTTTTGTTTTCACAAATGGTATTGGTACGGCATACGGAGAGATGGACGGTCGGATGAACGCTTGAGTCAGCATATCGTCGTGCTGTTGCTTGTGCTCTGTGAGTTCGTGATCAGTCATCTAGATGAGTGATGAGTGTCTGCTACCAAGTTTGAGCTCAATTTGATGGCCAATGTCACATTTGGAATGGAGTTTGCTCGGTAGTTCATGGGGAAAGACTCCTAAAAAAAAGTAGTCGCGCCTAAGTTGCGAAGTGGGCCAGGAACGGTGGAGCAAAAAATAGGCCACACGTGAGTTTTGGGACTCCTTTATGCCCATCAGCATAACGTTTAGGACACCCTTGTAGGAAAAAGACAATTATTCTCGTCAAGTTTTAAAGAAGTGGTTAGGTAAACAATATGTGTCTTCTTTTTTGAGAGATATATGACCGTTAGAATTGTATCTTTTCCTAATAGGTTCTTTGAAAAGACAAGTTAAAATTTTCATTTTGACATGCTCCCATGGATTCTAAAGGATGGAAAGCTTTTTGAAGCGTCTATTTGGCCTAATGTGACAAGCCTTGTTTTGCTAACATGGGTCACATGGAATGGAAGACTTCGAAACATCAACGCAACATCCTCGCAACCAACAGTGGTTGGTGACTGCTTGTCCCATACTTCTGGGTTCCACATGACTTGTCATTTATGAGACTTGTAAGTGGGAGGTATTCTTTGCTCAAAGGTGTCTCTAGTTTGGCACAACCACATGTTCTTCGTGTTAGTAGAATCCCATAGATTCCACCTAGCTTTAGTTTTTTGGATTCAATGGCCTTGATTGATCGTATGTTCAATCGAGGCCATTTCATACACGGGTTTTTCTAGGATGTGTGTGTGTGTGTGTGTGTGTGTGTGTGTGTGTGCGTGCGCGCGCGCCTTGAGTGTGCTCTCTCCAAATGTAATGCAGTGCACTAGGGCCATACACGCATTCTTCACTTTGAAAGGACCTTAGTGCGTGATGATTGATGTGATGATTGTGCTCATCATCCATGCAAAACACATAGAGAGAGTGCTTAGTGCATTGATTTGTATCATCTGTCAATAATGTTCTTAAGCGCACTAGTGTTAAGTCGTTTCACAAAGTGTGTTTTTGTCTTGTATATTAAGGAGTAAATGTTTCTTATACAAGGTGGGCCAGAGCGTGGGGCTAGTGCATTTGAAAAGTGGGCTCCTCATCATACAAAAATGCACTTAGAATGCACGAATACATTACTCTATCTCTATTTTCAATTTACTTCTTGAGCATACACGACTTGGGTGTTTTAATCAAGCACTTTTTATGTCTCATGTGTAGAGCTAATCTTTTTCATAGGATGGGGCATGGTGCATTGGCCTAGTTTAAGTTGTGATTGCACTAACCATCCATACAATACACACAGACTAAAATCTAACCTAGTGTGTTTGTTGTCTCAAGTCTTATAACACTACATATATGCATTAGTTTTGAGTGTTCCCACCAAGTATGATATCTTCCTTCTCTTTTGGCATTCACACATGATTCCCATTGTTGTTTTTGTTTTTATGATGAAATGTTTTGTCCATGGAGTCAATGCTTGCACGGTTAGAATTATTCCTTAGAGACCCTTGATTTTTACAAATTAGAAATCAGATTTCTGATTTTTACACACGTTGTACAGTTAAAACATGAACTTACATTATGATAATGATTTGTGGTTTTTCCCCAACACATTCTACGTACGTCCATCGAGGTGCAATTCATATTAGTATTCATGTTGATGTTGTTTACCACAACTAATAAAGCTCAAGTTGTTTTGTGGTGGACCTTACTTTTCCATATCACTGATATGTTGCATGACCTTGTCGGGTCCTTTTCTTTGTTTTGGCACGTTTGTAAATAACTTAGAGTTGAGATGTGGAGTATTATTTCTCTTGTCGTGTCCACCTCCTTATATAATGAAGATTATGAACACCTTTGGATGAATCGACTTAACATCTCTTGATTTCAAAAGATGTCCCTTTGACAAGACTTATAGTGTTGAGCTCCAACAAGAGTCATCTCTTCATCACATGCACTAACAATATCATGACAAATTTTCCATGGTGGACTTAGTGAGGCCCCTAGTGTATCGAGGTAGTGCATCTGGCGAGTGTACATGTTTTGTATGGGAAAGTTCAGTTATTGTGCACTGAGTGTGTGGTTGACGTTGTCTTAGATAAACGAGTGGGCAGATTTAAATAACCAAAATGATGAAGATTCCATCTACGGTCACAGTACAAACATGCTAGTGTCAGAAAATAAAAATCTTCAAAAGAATGAGGGTTGTGATTCTATCGTAGGAAGTCAGTGAGAGAGCGAGATGTGCAAAGCTTTTCTTGGCTTTTGGTGCACTTCTATAATGCAACGCAATCGATGGATGCTCACAAAAACAATATGCACATGGCAGTTGGTACAAGCTAGGGCACCGAACACAAAAGAAATCATCATTGTCATGATGTCACCTTGACCACAATGAAAAAAAGGATCATTAACATTGATCGATGAATAATATCAACAAAAAATATTTCAAAGCAAGTATTAAGCCCTCGAAAAGAGGATACATTCACTATTTGCATGGCATATCCCTCATGAGGTCGGGAACAAGCATGTGGATGCCATAATTGAAGGTACCTAGATTTGTTGGTTTTTGACCAAAATAGAAGCTACAGTTTCTCATGTCTACTTGGAACTTTCAATTGATCTTGTAGATGAGACAATGTGGAAAAGTTACAGGTCGCTTTATGTTGAGTCTATTTTAACCACAATAAATGGGAAGGCTAATTGTGTTTGCTGCGTTCAATGTAGAATCACCTATAAGATGCAATATGGACCATCCACAACAAGAATATCTTGGGGGAATCATCACAAATTCAATTTTTTTAACCATTAAATCTGTCAAGGAAAAACAATAGCAAACTCGGGAGCAGGAATCATCCCTATAGTTACACACTTAAGGTATGATAATTAAATTTCTTCAAAAAGTTAAACAAATTTGCACATAGACACTACGCCTCACACAAAAGGGGGTCTTAATGATTAGACCATGAGGCAATTGCACGCCCTACGTTAATTTAAGATAAAAATGACAACTCTTTAACAAACTTGTTTGTCGACACGCCATGTTAACCATCGTCATGAAAAAAGCAAGCACATGTAAACAACTTGAAGATCCCACCAATCGCATGGTTGGTTGAGCTCCGCGGAGGTAAACCTGTCAGTTTTGCAAAATGAACCAGATATACATTAAAGTGCTTAGCGAGCTTGCCAACACAGACATGTAATACTCCCATGCAATGGAAGAAGTGCTCTAACCAGACCATCAGCATGTGGACCCCAATGAAGAACACAAGAAAATATACATGAACATTGCAAACATCGTCATCATCATAATTCAAAATTTACGTGGTCACTCAAAATTTGCAAGGCGCCTGTTCAATAGGAAGAAGCCACCAAATAGTTTGATTCTTCTAACAAGAGCAAGGGCACTTTAATTTGCCATGTCGTAAGTTCTCTTCAGCAAATACAAAATGATGCCGTGGAATTTTTTTCTTGATCTGCCAAAAGCTCGTGGAGGTGGATGTTTTTTTGGCATGAAAAAAAACCTAGCACCAATTATGCACAACGTGGAGGAGTGGGGACAAACCTCCCTTCCTATACCTATGGCTATGATGGGGCATTTTCTCACTCATTGTAGCGTTGTGTTTGTCTCCATTTCAATACAAATAAGGGAATCTTTAGAGAAGTATATGCGAACAATACTTTCCTCCATTAGGTAAAAACGCACGGATGATATTTGGTTCTAAGGGCTAATGTTGAAACTATGACAACATTATTCATAAACCTTGCATGTATAAACCTACTGGACCACCTCTAACAAAGTCTCATGGACCTTGACCATGCTCATGAGCATCAATGTCTGGCTACCGATGAGTCAACATGCTGATCCAACATCCTCAACAAGGTGTTGAAGAAAATGCTTAAAAAATGGGTGTAGTAGCACCTTGAGAAAGCCAGAACAAACCCTGCCATCACTAGTGGTGGAAATTGTTACGGGTGACGATTAGTCTACCTATTTTTGGGAAAAGCTGGTAGAGTCCGTCTTGAAATTGAAGGAGCCTACAAGAAGTTAGGGAATGTTCTCTAAAAAAATCCCGTGTTCAACGAAGGAAATTTTCTCCGCTTGTATAGGCCACATTGAGTTCTGACATCTAGGTCCATGGGGGGAATGTACCTAGAGCTGTAAAATACTATGTGCTGCATGCACAGAAAGGCTATGCATGCTTTTTGACCCAGACCAGTCAGTAGCTGTGTAATGCACGTACACACTACTGGGTTATGGGCTAGGTCTAGTCAGGATGGGGCTACACCCAACTGGGCATTGTGGACCGCCCTGCATTGGCTATTGCATCAGCGCGACTCATCAGCAACATGCAAGGCCCAGAGTGGGAACCGCTCTACATCAACGCATGCATGCACGACACAACAATGTGTCATAACTTGCATGCACGAGTCATCAGCCACATGCGAAGCAGGAAGTGGAGATTGTTGTACATCAGCACAATCATGCACGGCTGAGCAACAAGAGCTACTAGAGGGGTTACTACTTACACAAAAATTCCCAGGCTATGAATCTTCCCACTTGAAGTCATAAGCTGCCATCAGCCTGGACAGCTGTCAACTTGCCAGCCGCCTACTACAAAAGGTATCCAGCCTGGCAGTCTTCATTCAACAATTCAGTCATCACCAAGCTTTCCGTCTGCATTCTACCAAAGCAGCCTCTACCAGTCCCCAATATCACATGAGGCCAAGACTCTGCAAAAACTCTTCTCAAGACCCAAGTAAGCCTGGCAGTAGTTTGCCAACTTGGGCAGGAGGACGCCCCTGACTACTTGAAGACCTGACTATTTAGAAGAGGTGGCCAGACTACGCCTAAGACAAACTAATTTGCTAGAATTGTCTTTCTAGGCATTGCCCACCTGTGGGTCAGGAGTTGTTTCTAGGTGTAAGAGTCTAGAGTTAGTCTTTAGGTGAGTTGTGTTTGCTACACTATCTCTAGTACTATGGCTGTGGTCAACTACAATAATTCATTCCTAGAATTCTCCAAGTTCCAGCTTTCTACTCTTTTTGTGGGTGCTCTCCAAGCACATCGGTCCCAACAGCAAGGAACCTAACCCTTGCTGCACCCGACAAACATAAACATGGTATGAGAGCAAGGTTAGTGCTGACGGCATCTATGGACTGAGTCCGAGCTAGGTGTGTCCTAGAGGAGTTGTAAAATCCAGTCAACTATGCCAACGAGCAACTGACGTCTTCAAGCGCCCTAGGTGGGATTTAACGTTCAAACATCAGAGATAATGTGGATTACGTGAGCAACATGAAGATGGAGAATTCAGGTGCAAACTCTCCTCCTCTTGAGGAAAATTTTGTCTTGCATGGTTTGCGCATGGGGAAAGACCAGGGTCGTCATGTGGCAGAGCGGATAGAACGTAAGGCGTAAGGAGCGTAATGCTTAGCAGATGAAGCAAAGCGCAAGGTGTAGTAAGAAGCAGCTACGCGTGAGGCTGTGAAGCAAGAGACCATGGAATTGAGGTAGCAACTTGGTTTCAAGAGCTACTCCGCCAACAAGAGTAGCTCACACGTGATGCTAAGATGAATCAGCTTCAGCAGCAGATGGCATGGATATTGTAGCAGAACCAGCTACAACAACAACAATTCCAACTAGAACAACAGCAACAGCAATAGCAGAAGCACCACTTTAATCATGCCCAGCAAGCTTCACAAGCATCATCAGCACATCTACCTTAGCCTAGACCTCCATCAGTCATGCAATAGCCTGTCATTCCTCCACAGGTGCCACCAGTAGCATCATCACAAGTAGGAATAGAACAGCAGTTTCCAGCCTAACAGCCACAGGCTCCATTGGGCATACCCAGGATGGCACCATTACATCCATCTCGTAAAGTACCAATGCCTCATACATACATGGGGCAACCACAGCCAACAGTGAAGCCTCTATTTCAGGTGCAATCGGTAGGAGCAAACATGCAACAATTTCAGACAACTAACCCAACATTTCCAACACAGGGAGTTGGGTACCAGGGGTTAGAGGACATTGTGCCAACAACTACAGCCTTTTTGCATGTGCACAAGATCGAGATCGACCAATTCGATGGCGAGAACTTCCCACACTAGGCCCATAAGTTCAAACAAGTGGCCCAGATTCACAGTATCTGGAGTTCTACACAGGCTAGTACATTCCTCCTCCCCCAAGATCTCCACCACACATCGTGTTGGAGTTCGACTTCTTCACGCAAGTTGCATACATGGTGCTTGACAACCAGCTAAGCCCTCGCAATGAGCAAGCCATTTGCATGTATTAGGCAACAATTGAGCTAGCCAAACATGCATGGTCCTATCTGCTATAGACTTACATGTGAGGCGACTCCACATTAGCCTCAACAAATTCAATGACATTGAGAGCTATACAGACAAGGCAAAATTGCTCCACGACCAACTTGCCATCACTGACGCACCCATCTCTGAGCTAATATTAGTAACCTTCCTACTCAACGACCTCACTGGAGACTGGGATGGCGTGATGAATGTTCTCAAATTCAAGCCTGAAGCTGAATTGAAAGAGGCATACGTCTGTAAGATGCTATTGACAAAGCGGAGAGACCGCCAAATTACAAGGAAAAAAGCTTACATTTTTAGCAATGCAACTTACCAGAATGGAGATAAGAAGAGCACGTCTCACTCCCTCTTAAACAGTCGTGCAGTAATGAAGTCAGCGTACTCCCATGAGTCAACGCGCTCCCTTCCAAAGGCAATCACACGCAATGCCATTGGCCAGCTGACTGGATCATGCCCTGATATCACGTGCCATTATTGCAAGAAGAAAGGACACGTGAAGAAAGACTACTTCAAGAGGTTGCGCGATGAAGAAAGGGATGATGTTGAGCAATTTCAAGGGAAAGAAGCGAGGGGCAAAGAAGGAGAGCAGAGGAGAAAAGAGTAAACAGGGTAGTCAGGAGTCCGACAAGAAGGCGAAGGAGAAAAACAAGAAGCAGTAGTTTGACTACACTACATCTGTGTTCCAGCTGTTATATAGTTAGAGCAAAAGGCTAGTTTGCTCATCGTACGTTTCGTATCTGGACAGCGGGTTTACCTTGCACATCACGTACTACAAATCGTGACTCGACAACTACAAGCCTTCAGATCAGAGCTATATGACAATTGCCAACAACAAGCAAGTGCCCTTGCTCTACAATGGCATGATGACCGTGACAGGGTATGATGGAGCACAGGTCAAGTTTATTAACATTCGATACAAACCTGACATTGCTGTTAATCTCCTCTCCCTCGGCCAACTCATGAAGAGAGGAGCTCACGTCATCAGTAAAGACAAGCATGTCGCGCGAAAAAACCATGAAGGAAAAACCTTTGCACAAGGTCAGATCCTTCCTCATGGCATGATTGAGCTTGACTTCAGCGCACCAGCGCAAGATGAGATGGATTCCCCATTTACAGCGGCAAGTCTGCACCATCCTGTAGGTGTAGATGCTTTAGTGTGGCTCAAGAGGCTTGGCCACATCGGCAATCAGTTGATGGAGTCGATGGTGAAGAAGGGCCATGACAACGGCCTTGACATCAAGAAAAGTGGCCAAGGAGGAACCAACCCTTGTGAGGACTGCGTTCGTACGAAGTTGCCAAGACAAATGTTCCCTCCTGCAAGTAAGTGCGACATTAGCCAAAAGCTGAGATTGGTTAACACCGACATCTGCAGACCACTCCCCTCAACAACAATCTATGGTGGACACCATTACTTTTGTGGATGATGCAACACGTTTTCTCTGGTGCTACCCTCTTTGAACCAGAGGGTAGCTGACCTCTCTGAAGAGCCAACCTTCTTCTTAAAATGGTTGGCAATGGCAGAGAGGCAAAATCACATGAAGGTGCAAGTCCTACGCTCCAACAATGTTGGTGAGTACACCAGCACAGAATTCATGTTGCAGCTTGAGGACATGGGCATCATGTAGCAATTCTCTACACCATATACCCTGTAGCAGAATGGTGTCACAGAAATGGGAAATCGCACTGTTAAGGAGAAGTTCAAATCGATGCTGTTAGTAGTGTAGCTAGACAACTCCTGGTGGTCGTATGCTTTGAGGCAAGCAGTTTGGGTGTAGAATCTTGTGCCAAAAACAGCCTTACCGGACATGATTCCATTTGAAGCATGGCATGACTGCGAGCCAAACATCACCATGCTTTGGAAATTTGGCTGCATGGTGCTTCTCCACGTCCCAAAAGAACGTCTAGGAAAGCTTGCAGATAAAGCAGCATGGGGCATGTTTGTCGCACAAAGGCCCAACATGAAAGGTTGGGAGTTCTATGACATCTACACCCAACGTATCATCATCAGTCGTTATGCTATTTTCTTTGAGAATCTGACACATCAAGGGTGGGAAGCCAAGCGCTCAATCACACCAGACCTCCTTGAGTCATTCTGCAACTCATTTGTGGAGTCAATCCAAGACAATGCAGCACACTATGATCCACTCACCACGACAGATCCGGATCAGGCAAGTGAAGAGGCAATGCGCATGAGTGTGCCCCTCACGGCTGACCACGATGAATGCATTGCCACTGATTAGGAGACGGTCAAAGTAGGCCATGGCAAACGCCATCCTGTGATGACGCAAGATGGTACGCGGCTGAAGAAGCACGATGGCACAATCGAACGCTGGCACTTCACACGCCTCTTGTAGCAGCAGATGGAAGAACAACACAAGGAGGATGAAGCATAATACCACATGGCAATCGCAGCATGCATGGTGTTTGATAAGAAGAATTAAGTACATGGAAAATTCACAACAATGAATTTCACAGCTCTTCTTTCCAAGGACTCATGTGCACTACAGATCAAGCCAAAGTCACTCAAGGAAGAGCCGAGAGGCGAGTTTGCAGTAAAATGGAAAGGAGAGCTAGATGTAGAATACATCAGCCTCATGGAGCACGAAACTTGGGAGCGAACAGAGCTTCCATCCGACTCAAGGCCGGTTGGTGTGAAGTGGGTGTTCAAGGTGAAGACAAAGGCAGATGGCAACATCTAAAAATTCAAAGTGCGCCTGATTGGAAAGGGATTCTTGCACGTAGAAGGCAGGGATTTCTTCAAAACCTATGCACTTGTAAGCCGATACACTACAACGTGCATCATGTTTGCCATTGCTATAATCAAAGACTACGAGTTGTAGTACTTTGATGTAAAAAATTCCTTTCTACATGGACAAATGGACACCATCGTCTACATGAAGCTGTCGGAAGGGTATGATGACGGGAGCGAAAGAGTATGCAAGCTTGTCAAGAGTCTGAATGGGTTGAAACAGAGCCCTATCCTATTTAGCTACAAAGCCTCCTCAAGTCGCTGGAATTTCATCCATCAACCTACGACGAATGTTTGTTCCTTCATTGACCACCGGAGAACACACGTCCAGTCTGCTACATCCTTGTCTACGTCAATGACATCTTGATCATCAGCCCATTGCCAGACTTCGTCCACGCAATTACTTGTGCAATGACAAAAGAGGTCAATGTGACATTGATGACGAGCTTTGAGTATTACCTTGGCATGAACATCAAACGCGATTGTGCATCACACATGCTTAAGTTGTCACATCGGTGTTACGCAGCCAAAGTCTTTGGATAATTTGACATCCTAGATTGTCACGTTCTGACTCCTCTAACGTAGCAGCAGCTGATTCATCAGGGACCAAGGGGGAGAAATGATACTAACTATCGCAAAGAGTCGGTTCCCTCATGCACGCTACAAGCTGCACACGACCTGACTTGCGTTTTGCAATTAGCAATGTGGCACGTGACAATGAGACTTGCAGTGAAAGAGCTTGCAAGGAGCTGGACCATGCCCTCGAGTTCTTCCAGACTACCTTTGACACAAGGTTGGTCTATGGTGCGTCAAGCAACTTGGAGTTGAGCTCCTACGTGGATGCAGATTTTGGCGGTATGGAAGAAGACCGTCAAAGTACCACAGGATTCGTTTGTCTTTTGGCTAGAACTTTAGTCTTGTGGTCAAGCATGAGGCAAAACATCATCAAACTTAGCTCAAATGAAGCTGAGTATGTCGCGGCAACATCAGCAGCTCAAGGGGTTACCTACCACGGGAACCTCCTTGACGGTATCGACTTCCCGTAGCATGACCCAACCAAAGTATACATCGACAACAAATTGGCTACGGAACTTGCAAAATGGACTAAATTCAGGGGCGGATAGAGCAAATTGACATCTGCGGCCACTACATTCACTCAAAGCTGCTTGCGGCCGTAGTAGGTAGTAAGAGCGAGCAAGCGAGTGAGTAAGCGAGCAAGCGAGTGAGTAAGCGAGCGAGCGAGCAAAAAGAGGAGCAAGTTTGCTTGCCGGCTCGCTCGCAATTTGAGTGGCGAGCAAACTTGCACCTCCTACGCAAGCTCCTAAGCCTCCCTACAATACTAGACGGAACATGGCAAGGGTGCCAGGAAAAAGACAAATCGGCCAGAAGGAAAAGGACGAACAAGAGGGGAATTTTGCAACTCACATGAAAAGCAACTTACCAGCATTGGTGATGACTACAGGCGTGCGATGATCCACTAGCACGACCCCAAAGCTAACTAAGGGAGCCAAGATCGTGCAGGTTCTCAGTGAACCTATCGGACAACGAATTTGCATGCTTGCGGGCAAAAATGGCGGCAGCAATACTACAATTGCCATTTATACCTTTGCAACAGCCGCTAGACGTGAGGGGGAGAGGAGAATATATGTCTTCTCTCCCAACGACTTCTCTACCCACAGAAAAACAACAGGGAAGCTTCCAAGTGAAGGGCAAGTCAACTAGAGCGCCCCTCCATGAAGCAACATGTGTCGAAAAGACCTCCATGCGTTTTCTTACAGTTGAAGTCACCGAAAATTGTCCGATTTGACTTGAGACGCCACCAAACTTTTCTTTCATGGCAGAAATAGTAAAAATAGCCCAGCAGCAACCTCTTGAAGCCAAAGAATAGCCATAAGGAGCCTCAGTTATTGTAGTCAAGAGCGAGCTTGAGCCCAAGAGCAAGGAAAAGCCTCTTCAAAATTTTCTTGACACCGATGAATCAACAAAAATTTCTTCTGAGATCAAAACCCTGAAGGAGACATCCAAAGTCACCAATTGTTTCACCGACAACAATTAAAACTCTTGAGAGCAGTAATTGAGGGGGAGTGTTAGAGGTGACGATTAATGCGCCCATTTTCCGGACAAGCTGGCACAGTTGGTTTCAAAATCGGAGGAGCCTACAAGAATTTAGGGAGTGTTCTCCAAAAAGTTCCTAGGTTCAGCTGCGGAGATTTTCTCTGCTTGTACAGGCCATATGTAACTATTGCATCTAGGTTAATGGGGGGGGAATGGACCCTAGAGCTATTAAATATTGTGTGCTGCACGATAGTAGGGTTGTGCATGCCTGCCGAATCAGACTAGTAAACATCTATGCAGTTCGACTACGCACTTCTGGGTTCATAGCTAGGTCCACTCAAAGTGGGGCTACAACTGACTGGGAAGTGTGGATTGCCCTGCATGGGCTGTTGCATCAGCGCGACTCAGCAACAGCATGCAAGGCACAGAGTGGGGAGTGCTGTGCATCTACACATGCATGCAAGACATAGCACTATGTCACAACATGCATGCACGAGTCATGAGCCACATGCTAAGCCAGAAGCAGGGACCGCAATGCATCAGCACAGCCATGCTCGACTCAACAACAGGAGCTACCGGAGGGGCTATTTCTTAGAAGTAAATTTATAGGCTAGGAATCTTCCCACATGCCGGCGGAAGCTTCCATCGGCCTAAAGAGTTGTCAACATGCCAACAGTTTGATGTAAAAGGTGGCCAGCCTTGTAGTCTTCATTCAACAACTCAGTCATCACCAAACTTTCCGCCTATTGTGTACCATAGCAGCCTCCAAAGTTCCCCAACATCACCTGAGGCCAGGACGTTGTAGACACTCTTCTCAAGTCCCCACTAAGCTTGGCAGCAGTTTGCCAGCCTGGGCAAGAGGACGCCCCTGACTATCTAAAGGTCGGACTACCTAGAAAAGGTGGCCAGACTATGCCTAAGACTGAAGCTAATTTGTTAGAGTTGTCTTGCTATGCGTTGCCCACTTATGGGCTAGGAGCTGTGTCTAGGCGTTAGAGTCCATAGTTAGTCTCTAGCTGAGTTCTGTTTACTATACTGTCTCTTGCACTATAATTGTGATCAACTAGAGTCATTGAGTCCTAACATTCTACCATTTCCATTTTTCTACTCTTTTTGTGGTTGCTCTCCAAGCAGGACGGTCCGAGTAGCAAGGAACTTAACCCTTTCTGCACCCTACAAACATCAACAAGAAGGACCTCAAGGCTAGCCATTAACACCTCCTTCCTCCCAATTGTGGCAATTTATCGGAAGAACGTGAAGCTGACTTACTTGCTAAATTGCATGAGGTACTTCTATCGTGTCCACAAATTTCCACTCACTTAGGGGGATGGCCTTGACATATCACAACTTGAGAACAAGCTCACCAAGTCCATGGTCAAAGATTGAATCACAAAGCGACGGCACCAAAAGTGGTAGAGAATGTCGTAGAATGCTTTAAGTGCCATCATGCAAAGTAAATGAACCCATTGGAAGGAGGCACATCCATCTTTCAAGAACCTAAGGACTTCATGCAGTTGGGCAACTCGCTTGAGTCCAATCTAAGTAAGTTCATCATCCTCATGAAGCATTCAAAAGATTCTTCAAGAGCAATGACATTGGGAGTAAATGTCACTTTAGTATGTGCTTGATTGTTTTGTCAAGAAGAAGATGAAGGACAACATCACCATAAGAGCAACAAGATAAGCTAGGATAATTTGGAGGGTGTTGCGTGACTACATGAGTGAACTGCATTTCGTGAACCCGAAACATTACTTGGATGCATGGCCAAATGCTCACGGGTAGGAAGGCCAAAAAATGCGTATTGATGTTAAAAGGACCAGAGGAATACCATGGCAATGAGGTCGTGCTAAGGGAATGAAGTGAATGAATCCCCCAATCGTTAAGTATGTGTGGTAGAGGACCCTGAATCACAAGTTTTTCCACCAAAATGATGAACTACAAGCTGCGAGTGCAAGTCACGATAAAGACTTCCGCAACAAGTTCTACCACAAATGTACAATGCTTGGATAATACAGGGATTGGACCCCTTAGGCTTTGCTCAAAATGCAAACTTTGAATGAATTATTACACAAAAAAATGGCATGTAGGAAGTTATTGGCATCAGATGCACCATATTTATAACTCTAACTATAACTTTACGCTCGCCCCTCATGAAGTAATCAAATTTGTCAGAAGCAAAAGCACAAGTTTGCTTTCCAACCACCTTGTATGGGACCTCAAATTTGGGGGTGATCTCAACCTAAATAAATCAGGTTTTCTTGTACGATTAATTTCAAATTTAGCGTGGCTTACGATGGAGAGAAACTTTCACATAAATCTTAAACATAATTGGCTAGATTTCATGATAAACAATCTTGCAAATGCCAACATCGCAACTTTACCATTCCAATTTGAAGTGGCAAATGTTCAAGTTAAGAGTTTGTGTTGCAAATGCCAAAATCACAACTTTTCCCTTTCTTCATGTTATAGGATTGTTGAAGTTGGTTAAAGTTTTTAAAATTCTGAGATTGCGATTCCTTTATCCATTACTACAGATTAAATTATCATACTTTCTCTTTGGGGTTATGTTACATATACCCAAATAGTAGAAAAATATAACTTATTCAACTGTCTTCCAGTAAAAAATAACCTAGCTACCCATCGGTTGCCACTATTACCACTCTAGTAACAAAGAAAACAGGGAAAATGCCGAGCAAAGCCGCATGCCATGTATTGATGACGAACGGCATGCGGCACCCCCCGCTTGTATCACAAATCCCTTCTTTCAATGGTTCTTGACACTAGTAGGGGGAGATTTGCTTAGAGTTTGAGGGGAGTTTGAGACTCCCCATGCGTGGAAAGGGAACCTTTTGGGCCCCGCTGCCGCGGGACCCAATAGGAGGCCCCGTAGAAATTAAACCCTAAAATCCCACCTGTAATGCGGGCTAGGGTTTTATTGCTATTTTTTCGTTAAAATAATAGGTTTTCATGGAAAAAGAACGAAAGAAGGGCGTTTTTTCTTTATCGCGAGGGAGCGATGACCCCTTTGTTGTTTTGACACGGTAACCCCCTAGTTTGAACTGCGGGGCTTGCGTGTAAAGAAACAGCAAAACAAAGGGGTCAACGCTCCCTCGCAATTTTTGCATGGGAGCGATGTTTCCGGGCGGTTTTCTTTTTTGCTTGTCCCTCAATGCATGCCGTAAGCGAGCATGATTTCCGACAGGCCTTTTAAATTTGTTTAGCTGCTTGTGGGTTGATGAGACTCACTTTGCGTTTTATGTGTACGCGAGGTATTTGGCCCTTTCTCCTTACTGTACATATTGTTTCAAATCGCTCTCTGTTCGTGAACCCAGGGACGAGGAGCGGCGTCTCCCTGGTTCAGCCCTTGCTGACATTGGGCCAGAATGAGAAACAGAAACACCTATACGTCGGCTCGTGCAATTTCTCTAGGGCCCGTTTGTGCGACGCCATAACCGAGAAGATGGCACATCTATCGTCGACTCGCAGTGTTATCGCCGTATATCCGGTCACTTTCGACTTCCACCAAAACGTTCTTCGCACGTGTGAAAAAGGTTGGGAGAGTAAACACCCCCTTCGATGAAAGGGAACCTCCCAGGCCCCGCTACCGCGGGGCCTGGGAGGTGCCTGAACCTTAATAAAACCCACAACCCCTGAAAGTTACCTGGGGGGTTTCCCGAAATTTCTTTTCCTAGACGATTTTGGGGTGGTTGGGGTTTGAGGTGAAAACACCGTGGGTCAATGCCCGAGATGCGAAAAGCAAAAGAATAGCTGGTAGCTAGCGGAGTACTTCGGGTGAAGTAAGGGGGCACGCTATTTTTCCGATTTCTTTACCATTGGTCGTGCGATAGATTCAAGAGAGAGGAAATATCGTCAGATAAACCTCGAGATAGATCGCTTACGTTATCATAGCCAAGTGGCCGTGGCTAGGGGGTCAGGAATGTGTGAGGGAGTGAGTGCTTGCTCCCAACTGTAGCTTCCGTCCCTTCCTTTCAGCTGCCGTGGCCTGGGTCACGGAGGCACGGGTGGCACCACCTTCCCTCCTGCCGCCTTTAACTGCGGCAGCGCAGAAGGCAACCTTCGCGCGCCTTCGCGGCTGCCACCGCTACTGCGCCCGAACAAAAGCAACTTTGGCGAATGAGTGTGAGCTCGATCGTCATTGAGCTCGCTAGGTTGACACGTCCTTGGTCAGAAGGCCCGTCTGGAAGGTATCCACTACCGGGGCTGTCACACCGCCACGAACTCAACTTAAAAAAAGTGGCGGGAAGACCTAAATGGAATCGGATGGTTAATGTCGCCCTTCTGAGGGCCACCGCGGTCGAGTGGACGATGCGTGGCCGTTAGATATATAGTTTTTCGTTCCCGCCACTTTTTTTATTTGAGTTCGTAGCGGTGTGAAGGAGGCCTACGTTAGGCGGATAAGGAGGAAAGGAGAACGTCTTGGCCAGAGTTCCTGGGCAGCGGCAGCAGCAGCAGCAGCAGCAGCGCCACTAATGTAGAATTTGTAGCTCGTGGCTACCTCTGCATATGAATGTGATGTGTCATCGACCACAGACGTTATCGAGGGAATGGCTGTCGTCTGTATCGCGGCGGAGCGGAGCAGATCAGACCGGATAAGCTTCAGTGCTGATCAGAGCGATTCACAACACTACACTTGGGCCACGGCGACAAGGGGAGGGCGCGTGTGAAGTCTCGTGGCAGAGTTAGTTCTACAGCGGGCGGCGGTGGCTTTGCCGGCAGCATGAGAATGCTTTTTCTTTTTTCGCCGAAACGTCTGGACAGATCATTTACCAAATATCACTAAACATTTACCATGGCAGTGCGGAGCCGAGCCGCATGACTGAGGACGGCTGCGGCTTGATTGGCGCCTGTGGCAGCGGCAGTGTTTACGGCAGCAGCACTACCGACGGCATCCGCCCTGTTTATGACGGCAACGACAGCAGGGGAAAAGTCAGACGTGTCAGCATCGGACTCATGGAGGTTGGGGTTGACGTCACACCCGGTTTATTCGTGATGCCTTCAGGCAGCGGTCGTCTGCCCGAACCAGAGTGGGACCCGCTGGCCTGGGCTGGCGGCGAAGGGGGGAGCATGGGCGGGGAGCTGCCAGCTGTCCTCGATGTCTTCCATGGCATAAGCACTGATGTCGCAGATGGTAACGCAGGCTGGCTTGGCTGTGGAGGCTCCGGCCGTGACCACACTGCTGTGCCTGGCCCATGCTGCGACGGCAGTGCCATGGGAATGATGGGATCGGTGGACTACGGTGAGTTCCACTGCAGCGCCAGAGAGCTGATGTTGCAGAACAAAAGTGATTCAGTCATCACTTCGCAAAAGTGTTCAAGAAGCTACAATTGTACAACGGCAGCAGTATGTCTTCAGTTGTCTTGCGAAATGTCTAGTTCTGGCAGTCTGCAAAACGTGTA